>VZTV01110320.1:9589-31710 GCA_013400875.1 Anhinga rufa
GGGGGCGGCGGGCCCGGGCGGCACGCACCGTGCCGGGGGCGGGGCCCCCGCGGAGGGGCCGAGAAGAGCGCGGGAGTCGGGCGGAAATACAGCTAAACCCGGTTCTAAATTCTGCCCCAAACCCAAGAGAAACTCCGTGTTCATACTCGAGGTCGGCCACGCTTTTGGGAGGGCCGGCGCTTCAGGGACCGGGGAGGGGAAGGCCAGGGATTCCCTGTGGCCCTTCCCCGGGTGGAAGCGGTCAGCTCTCCTCTGAGGGCTCCCTCTCCTTCCTGGGCCTGACATTTGCAACAGGAGTAATAAACGCTACAGTAGAATGCAGACATCGGTTTTAGCTTAATCACCGGTGTGTTCAGCTCCCGCCGGCCTAAGCGGCTGAGGCAGCGCGCGTTACAGCTCTGTACTCTGCCGCTGCGCAGGGCGTTACCTGGTGTTCTCAGATGAGTTGGCAAGAATCTTACTAGGGAAGAAAACAGAAGGTCATTGTATTAAGGGCAAATAGAAATTCTATATTGATGAAATGCATGTGTGTGTTATGTTAGTTTTCTATTCTACCACCCATTTTAACGCCTCTGGTTGATCAATGAGTCGTAGCAACTTTCAGCTCCCTTTACCATACGACCCTTTCTGTCCAACCAGTCATTAAATCTTTTGCATTAAGCCCCAGCCATCCTGTTGTAACCAAAAACCAGGAATAAAACTCCTTAACACTGGGTGTGTTAAAGAGCAGGCATTACTTTATTTGGCGCCAGGTGCATGGAGGTTCTTTTCCTCTCAACATGCACACCTACTGCAGTTCATTGTTGACATTTATACATGAAAGTTATCATGTCACATCTATCTAATACATAACCATTGACCTGACTGAGCACCCTCTGCTTCCCTTGGCCTGTATTTTGTCTGCTTAAGTTTAAGCTACAGTGTGATTTTAATTCACTACGCGTGCTCAGGAGGAGTGTGGGGAGGGGTCCCTCAGTTGAGTCGGTGGCCGCAACCTCCCCCTGCGGCATTGCCTTTCCCCCAGTCACTGTGACTCTCGCTGGTGTCATTGCTCCACGGCTGTGGCACCCTCCATCTTCCTTGCGGGAGGGCGTCTCCTCCTGTTACCGGTCCTTGAGGTTTCTCAGCTCTGAACCATGAATTCCTCTCACAAGTTGGCTCACGGAGTCGTTTGTATTTCTCAGGATGTGGGTTTAGGTTAATAATAGCTCAGGCTGCAAGTTTAACCCTTTAGTTCTTTACAACAGTGTCAACAGCTGAGTGGATGGTAGTTCGAGTCTGGACCTAAAGCACAGAGGTAGCACATGCCCAAGTTACAATTTTATAACTCTTTTTTCTCAACTTTAACCACATCAGTACCTTCAAGATTACCTTTGTCAAGCGCCAGAGCTGCTGGTAGGGTATATGATACTGGCCTGTGTAAGCCAAAAAAAAAAAAAAAAAACTCAGGAAAATGTGAAGGCTTGGTGTGGCTCTCCAGTAGCTGTATAATTACAGTAAAGTGCTGCAATAAAACACATGTGGGCAACGCTGTCATATTCAGCTCTTTTGTGTCCTCCCTCTCAGAAAGGCAAGGTGAAAAACCTCCCACATATAACTTAAAAAAAAAAAATTATTTTAAAAGTAACCTCACTTTCATCTTGGAAAATTATCCTGGTATATTAAAAAAGTGCCAGCCAGCGTAGTACTGAGGATATGAGAAATTCCAGTGTATTCAATTTATCTGAACAGGGAAAAACCGATGAAAAAACCTGATGAAAACACCAAGAAATGGGGCACTTTAATTTCCAAGTACATTCATAATTACCACCCTTTATTCCCCAAACATGTGGCCATTGTTGTTACTCTGTTGTGATAAATATAAACTAAATGCCATATGAAAGTCTCTAAATTATCATTCACATTAAAAAAAACATGGCAGGATTAATGTGTATAATTCTCCAATTTTGGTCTTTCATGGTAGGCTTTTTTTAAATTAGATGAAAGCTTTTGAAATGAGCTGTATGTTGCCAGGGACCAATTTCATTCCTACCTCTGTCAATCTATTCATCCATTTAAATTACCTAACAACCATTACATGTATACCATCTTCTCAGCATTCAGCATTTGTTCTTACTGAGTGTTTTGGTGTGGGCTACACAATAGCTTACAGGTAAACATGAGTTGAAGGCAGGCCATTATATAATTTAAACAGAAAAGAAAAAAAATTAATATTTTATTTTAAGTTAAATTAAATTAAATCTCTCTTAGCCTTCTTGGTGTATTTGGTGAACATATTATTAAACCTTGCCTATTTGGTAATATGTTAGGTGTTCATCGCCTGAGAAATACCCATGGCTTAAGTAGTTTTTAATTTTTGGTACAGAGCAGGATATTAGAAAATTGTATGAGCTTCTGACTATCACCGAGGTCAAGAATTATTGCCAACAGGCACTGAACAAACATACTGGAAAGAAAATCTCTGCTCCGAATAAGTTATTACCTGGATAACAGGGGAAACACGGGCATTTTGCAGGTGGAAACCGAAGACAGTAATAGCTGTAACCCCAAATCTTGGAAGGTTATGGCAAAAGGAAGGGCATATTTAGAGTGGATGGGAGGAGTGGAAAAAAAACAAGATTCTTTTGAACATGGTTTTATTTTGGTAAAGCATTTTGGTTTTGTAACATTTAGATGCTTAGAAAATAAATTGTCTTTTTTTCAAAAGTTCTCTTAAGAGAATGCAAAATAAATAATGCAAAAATGAAACTATCCAGCATTTGTACTATGACATTTCCATCTTTTCTCCCATTTTAAAATGACTTCATAAAAATTATTTCCTTACGTTTTTAGAGTTGTTTTGAAAGTTTGGAGCATTGAAAAAGCCAAAAACAAAAGCTAATGCTTTTCTATTTTTCTTTAGCTGAACATTTCAGATCACATTTATTTTCTTAACCGGTTGTTTGGTTTTTTGCGGTGCTGTCCTAGTTCTTTTCCTCAGCTGTCCACCTGACTCTCACCACAAAAACGGTTCAGCTGGTTATGAACAGCAAGTTACACAAATGTGGAAAACAAAATGGATTATCTTAAGGGAAACCAAATGGTTGTCAGTTTATCTTAAAAAATCAGGCAGTATTTGGGGTGAACATGTGTCTGGTTCCTAAACAACTGGTGCACCACCACTAGGGAGGTCTACAGTTTCCATGGCAGGAGAAAAACTGTTTAGAGCAGGCATTCTGGTGTATAGTGTGAAGTATGGCCTACGGAAAATAATCCTGGAACAACTAGAAAGCACAAAGGTCTGAGGACTACAAAAACACAGGGCAAAAGCCATTGCCACCCTGGATCTTCCCCGTGCACTGCAGGGCCTTTAGAGGACGCGCTTCCTGGTGACTGGCCCTTTTGGCACGCCATTTCGTGAACCTGGCCCTAACCAGCAGGTAGCTGCTGTGCCAGTGGATTCCTGGCACAAAGACGGAGAGAAGTAGTCTCAAATGTACTGCGTGTGCAATAATGTTTACTGCCGCACCAGGAGGATGGCCCAGGCTGTTGGGTTGGTGGTAGATACTGACTCTGAAGCCTCAGGATTGACCAACGAGTTTCCTTTCAGCTGGTGTTTGCTTCTTACTGACCCTAGGCTATGATTAGTAGCTACCTGAGGAATCAAACTTCCTGAATGAAAATGTGACTTGTGATTCATGTTTTGCACACCTGCTGTATGCTATGAAACACTTAGCAGTATGGCACCAAACATACATTTAGGGTTGGAAATAATGGCTCAGCACCATCACACACTGCCATGATATAGACTCCAGATCTGCTTATTTTAGAAAATATTTCTGAGGATATGCTTGGCTATGCACCAGGGTTTATTTTACGGATTATTAACATTTCAACCAAGAAAGAAACTATGCCCACTACCATTTTCAGACAGAGGTGAGGTTTTGCTAGAGTGCAAAAAAGCCTAGTCTAAAATGATAGTACAGGAGAAATCACTGCTGAATAGGTTTGACTGAGAAGAAAATCAAGGCTATTTATCTATGTCTAGATTTCAAGAAGCTAGGTAATACTTGGATGATTGACACATATCTATTTCCAGGCATTAAAGAGATATTTGCATCAGAAATGTGAATCAGAATGTGCATCACCAAATTACATTGCTTAAAAGCAGCAGGGATCTTTTCACATGTACTAGTTACAGTGGATTTTCTGTTTAAAATATAGGCCCTATCAACTTGGTTGGGTTCCTGCTGTCACACTGAGAGCAGAGCCGATGGCTGTTATTATTATTAACCTGCCTGGGATTCAGAGCTCTGTTGATGCTGTTGCTCAGTGAAGGACTCCTGGGCTGAAAACAAAAACCAAACAGGCTGTATTTGTCTTCTGGAATATCCCATTCCTAATAACTGTAGTATCATTTGAGGCATACAGTTCTTTACCTATAACACTTCCATCAAGCTTCAAGTGAACCTTTTAGATAGATATTTGTGTCATTAGATTAGAATGATAATTTTTTTTTTTTTATACTTTATTTTCTCCTGGGTAATAGAGGGTGTGGTGTGAAACACATTAGCATTGCCAAGTGACTGCTTGTAAGTCCTTCTGAGGACATGTTGGTTCTCCTGTCTTTAAAAATCTATGAAAATATCCTTACAGATGACAGCAGTTAGGGATTATCCTCAGTATTTAGCAGGAGCAATCTTATTTCACCAGAAACCTTTTTCTTGACCTTTCACATGTTATCAGAGGTTATGACTGCCAACCAAATTAAACTGAACTCCTCAGGGCAGGGTTCAGTTCTACTTCATTTAAAACTGAGCGGTGCCAAAAAGAGAACATGTCTATTGTGGAGAATGATCTACATAGGCACTCCAGGTACTTTTTATAATGACAACTATGCTATTGCCTCTTCTCCTGCACTGACTAGGAGGGAAATACAGGGCGGCTTAGATTTCTAATGAATTGAAATTACTTTTTCTCATACATTTGCAGCAACAGGAAAAAGGATGGGAGTTGTCTTGGCCAGAGAAAAGTGAGCTTTGGTCTAAAGGTTAGAGTTATTACAGGTAGATCAGAGTCGATGACCTCTGTTTTATGAAGTTGTCTGATTTCTGTAGTAACTTTCACTTCACTGTAGCTTGCACACTGAGAATTTGGGCATAAACCCCAGCTTTGCTTGTTTCCCTTTGGCAATGATGCATTTCCTGTGTGTACTGCCTTTACTGTAGGGTCAGGGAATACCATGAAGAAACCACTTAATGCTTTTGATATCTAAAGAGGAGAGCAAAATGCTTGGCTCAGTGAAGTAGATTTTCAGTTAGGTGACTGATATGGAACATCAGACATATTTACTACTCAAAACCTATATTTTCTTGGATCTTCTTTGTGGATCAGTTAAACATTTTGTTTCACTCTTTTTTTAATGCAGTCATCCTGTCAGATGGGCCTCTGCCAGGGCCTCAGCCTGGTTAAAGGTGCTAAAGAAAGAGTCATCTCACAAGGATGATGACACATGCAGAAATGGTAGTACATGGCATTTCCTTCTCATGCTCTTGTCCTCAGAGGGTCTGAAGAGTATCTGAGCAGCTCAGCTCAGTGTCCCCATTCAGCTCCTGAGAACAAGCCTGTTTGGACTCTGGCTTTTCAAAGGAAGACATCTGGAAAAGTCCCTAATTTAGAAGTAAGTGTCTTAGTTTATCCCTACTTTAGCAGGAAGAGTCTTCTGAGAGCTTGTATTTTCTGATTCATTACCAGCTGAGCCCTGAGATCACACATTGCTGTCAGAAACCTGTACCAAATTTTATAGGCAGGACTTATATTCAGGGTAGCAAATGGGGTTCTCCTTCTCTTTAGCTTTTCCCTGAATCCTCAAGTTTCATTCTTTTCCTCTGTCCTCTCAGTGATCTTCTACCAGGAAGGAAAGCAGGGGTCTCCAAATGATTTGTAGCCTCCTGAGGGGATGTGCTATCTCTACTTTTCTAACCCACTCCTGGTCCCCCCGAGCCCATTCCTGATCCCACTTGTATGGAAGGGCAGGGGAGGATTTATACAGCAAAGGGCAGGGAGTTCTCCGGCAGGCCTGAACCTCACGGTTGCTTCAAGGAAAGCAAATTCTGCTCAGAGAGGTGGTGGAGTCACCATCCCTGGAGGTATTTAAAAGACGTGTAGATGTGGCACTTCAGGGCATGGTTTAGAAGACATGGTAGTGTTGGGTTGACGGTTGGACTTGATGATCCTAGAGGTCTTTTCCAACATTAATGATTCTATGATTCTATGAAAGGCTCATGGACAACTCTGTCTTCCTCCCTCAATCTCACTCCCAATGGCAGTAAGCTGGGCAAATAGTTTCTCCTTCTGTACTGGGGTCCTGCCGTGCAGGAGTGCGTGAAGAGCAGCCAGGAGCTGTACAGATGCAAAGCATGGTGGAAAGGATTATGGTGAATAGCATGGCCAAGATAGGCATGTACAGGTGGCTGAGGGGCTAGGAGAGAGACTAGAAGATGCCAAGAACTGGTAGTAGGGGGTGGTCCTTGAAAACGGGAAAAAGGCAAGTGTCACAGCCACCCTCAAGGCGAAGAAGGAGAATCCAGGGAACTACAGGTCAGTCAGCCTAATCTCAGTCCATAGGAAGATTATGGAACGCACAGTGAAAGAGCCTCATGGCAGCTGAGTCCTGGAGACTAAGCAGGAGCATGGGCAGATCCAGAAAGGTGGCAGAGCTCCATGGGTGCCACAAGAGGGCACCTCTGCTCCAGCCCCAGGAAGTGGTTCAGCGACTGAGAAGAGGGTGACAGAGGAGAAGAGCATCTCTGGGGCCTGCAGTGGGCCAGCCAGGCAGGGGCCACGGTGGTATGCGCCTGGCTGGGGCCGTCTGGCAAGTTGATGGGCCATGAAATGAACAGCTGCAGGTGTTGGGAAGCCTATTACCTTGAATGCTGCCACCTGATCAAGCCTATTACCTGAGAGGCCCCTGAGCATTTCCAGGTGTCTGAAGCCTTCACCATCTGAAGCAGCATCCTGCACAGCTGCCCTGCACCTTGCTAGTGCTGGTGGCAGCTGAATGAGTGAGTCATCAGGGGCTGCCGATCTGCTGTCCTGCCTCAGGCTGCTGTATCTTGCTGTATCTTCACTAGAATAACCTCCAGATCGCATCCCATGACTGCTAAAACCCCTTCAGCTGTGTCAGTCATTGCCTGTGCTCAGCTGGGGCTGGAGGTGGTTGGGGAGAAAGATCTGAGGGCTTGGTGCTTCCCCCAGGAGCGCCTGGGCGATGTGCCTGCTGCTGGTGGTCTCTGCCTCCCGTCAGCTGCAGAAAGGGTGACACTCCTCGAGCCCCAGCAGGGCTCACCCCAGCTCCTGCCCAGGGTCTGGCCCTTGTCTCGCTCTTCAGGGTGATGTGGGAAGAACCTGCCGGGAGTTTCTAACCTTGCCTTATTGATGGGGGCCCAGGTAGGGGTCACTGTCACCCTGATGCCATTCAGAGAACTTTTGGTTCAAATCTAGGAAGTTCCATGGGAAATGCTACCTGGTAAAATGTTCTGTCAGCAGTATCAAGTAGTCCAAAGTCAGGAGGAAAGAAAGGGGCTCTAGCTCCGCACTGGGCAGGGGACAGGGGGCAGGGACGGGAACTTGGGAGCGCTCCGGCACTGACGCACCAAATGGTCTCGCGTGAGGACCCTGTTGTGTGAGCCTGGCCGTAAAGGATTGGGTGTGCTCTGGCAGCATGTCAGCACAGTCCTACTGAGCAGCATGCGTCTGTGAATTCATGTGTTCTCACCAGCAGCCTTTATCTTGCAATGACAGGAGGAAGTCCAAGTAGTTCAGGAGAGAGGGGACCCAGAGCTGTCTAGTTTGTCCAAGCAATGAGGATCTGTGATTGTAGGTGAATTAGAAAGCAAAGAGAGCTTGCGCTTGGTTTTCTGCTTTAGATTTTCTTAGTGTGGTCCAAAATTGGGTTTTGAAAATATATGCTTATGTTAAATATGTTGATATATTTATGTTAAAATATCTTTCATTATTATTTCTGAAATGTTTTTGGACCTGCAGTATGTGGATTTTGGATGTAGGATCAATTCCAGATCAGCTATCATGACCAAAAAAGGGTTGAATTTAGATTGTCACTGAAAGACACATGAGAAGAAAGACATTAAAGACCTCTTTCTGTTTTTGAAAACCCATATTGATAATATGCAGAGCAACAAACCATTTACTAAAAGGTAATTGCAGTTCAGTGTCTTTTCCATCTATTTTTCCATCACACTTTCCCTACCTGCTATATTCCAGTTGCTATATTGCTCTCTGTCAACTTCTCAAAGGTGTTTACTAATGTCCTGCACTTTAGTATCACATATAATCACAGACACTCAATAAGATTCTTTGCCTACTCATTTTCAGTTGTTTAATATGACCATATTTTAATGAAAGTTGGAAGCTGAAAGATACACATTTTCACTCACCTGGATTCCATCCTAAATCCATTGTATAAAATGGATTTTGTAATAAACTTACAAAATTGCCATATGTATTTAGTGTTGTGCTCCATGGGCAAATCGAAGTCCCTCCTGGAGCCCAGGGAATAAAGTGAGTGGGGCCTTGGGAAAGTGATGTGGACTGGGACCTGTACTGGCTTGGTTCTTCTGAGATTTGGTTGAGCTTGGCTTCTTCTTCAGCATCTCAGTCACGTTCTTTTTTTTTTTCTTTTTTTTTTTTTAAATCTGGAGCTGGAAAAAAATAATCTATTTCTTGTTTTCAGGAAAAACAAATTCAGAAAAAAATATATTTTCTTCTTTGTAAAATTTGCATTTAAGATAAATGGACAGCCATTTAGTGTAAGAAAAAAGAAAGTTATGAGTGTGACAAGGAGCTTATAATTGTCGGCTTTCAGCTGCTGTTGGGAGATCACAGAAAGAAGAGTTCCTTAGAAGGATACCATATCTAAAGAATATGAAGAATTCCTAGCAGCCTTTGAAGTCTGCAGACTCTCTGGGAGGTTTCCAGGAGTAAGCAACACGATTGCCAGTAGTTCAGCTGCCTGAAAGATGAACATAACATCAAAAATTACTCTGAACTATGCCCAGGTGAAATGTGCGGCACCTAGTTTGTTTGCATTTAGGGAAACCAGTTGTTTCCCGAACGTCACAAAACCTTTTTATTCCATCAAAGCAGAAAACATAAAACAGGCCTTTTAACAAACCTATATTATAAAAGCATCTTGCTTGGTAATGAAGAGCCTTAATTACAAATGCCATGGCAGGAGTCTGTTGTTTAATTTCCGACTTTCTATGTGGATAATTTACAGGTTTACTGAGGAATGTGCAGTTTCATTGCTGTTCTTCTGAGTCATACCATGCTTACTGTTTGCTCTCAAGTCACATAATATGTGTTTGTCCCTGGGAATTAATTTAGCTTTCAGAGCTTTAAGTTTGAAAATATTGGCATTTATGTCTTTTCTCACAGGAAAAAAACTTATCACCATTGTTGCTTGATATACAGAAATGGTTGTGCTCAACTAAACCATGGATTTTTAACTCTGAGGAACTGAAATGAGCTGGCTGTGATTTTTTTAAGGATAAATACATATAATCAGAAAATCCATGTGATGAAAAATTCAGTTTTGGTGCTACTTTTGAAGAAATTTCAGGGGAAGAAATCAGCAGCAGGCACCAATTTCTGCTTAAAACTAGAGAGGGAGTGTTAGAATAGCTAATAGTATACTGGTATCTGACTGGAATGAGAGGAATCAAGCTTCTAGTTCCTGCTCACATGAAAATATAAGTGGCTGTACAAAGGCAGGATCTCCCAGAGAAGACACAGGGTAAGAAATAGCCATGTGGGTATGGCAGTCCCCACACAAATGAGCATGGTGGAGCAGTAGCTTGAACATGAATCTCTGATGTAGCATATTTATGTTAAATCTTCTGAGGGCATATGTCTTGGGTAGAAAGTCCTGGGTCCTTCTTTCAGGACTAGCCTATCCGAGACTTCCTCCCACAGCATTATTCCTATCTCCTTTATATCCAAGTTTTATTTTTTGTATGGACATTCAGACAAATGCTATCCCATTAATGTCAATCTATCACTCTCTCATGTGAAAGACTATGTGATGGTAGAGACACACCATGAATAATTCCTTCTGTGGAGAAGATGGCTAATTTCCCTTTTTTGCCTCCCCCTCTTTATCCAGATAACAAGCCTGAAGATTATCCACACCCTGGAGAACTCATTCATTGTATCTGGGCTTACAAGAAAGTTTGCATAAGGAGGAAAGGAAACCCGCTGGGGTCTGGCTTGGTAGAAGTAAGCAGTGATTTCACTCAAAAAGTGGACCTTGACTTCCCATGCAAACCTACAAGCAAGACAGGAGATCTGAGGAAGCTAATAAGATGTGGTGCAGACTGTGGTGCAGACTCTTTGAAGAGAGGCAGGTGACTGGGGATTTGATTACAGCTTGCTGGGGAAGGGTTTCTGGTTTGGGTTGTTTTTTCTTCCTGAGCCAGGAGAACAGGCTGTAATGAACAGATGAGCTTGGCCCGAGGTCTGAGCTGCAGCTCAGGACATGGCTCTGGAAGGGGCCTGCCTTACAGTAGCTGCTGTGTCAAGTACAGACAGGCCATCATCTCTATAGCTTCCTGTGGGGAAAAAAGGGAAAATCAAAGCACCTGAGAGAGGAACCTTGTGAAGGATTGAAAAAGGTGCCTCTAAGCTTTTTGCCCCACGGCCCATAACCTGTCAGCTCTCTGAGATCTTATTGTGGGTCTATCAGAGAACTGAGGACCATTTGCTTCAGACCAGAAGGAAGCAGTATGCTGGAAGTTGTCAGGACTGGAGGTGGTAATATCAGCCCTTAAAAGCAAATCTGATAAGGCCTTGGAGTTTCCTGCTTAAGCTCATGCTTTCTCCTTGCTGAAACCTCCAGTTTGAAACTCGCTAGTCCACAAATTAGCTATGGATGAGTTAGCCTGGGAGTTCATTCTTTGCTGACACGGCTGTTTCAGCACACATTGCCCTTGCAAAAGTTTCAACTCTCCAGGTGGGCAGGGGCAGAGGTCCGGGTGGGCAGGGGGAGGCAACCTCTTCCACACCACGACGTTTGATGCCACACGCAGCAGACATCCTCTCTGACCCAGATAGGGTGGGAAGTGACTGCAGTCTGGTTGGCCTCCCTGGCCCAAGCGCTCCCTTCCACACATAATGCACGTTGCCCGTGTGCCCGCCTGTGCCTGCCCTGGGCAGCGCTGGGCAGGAAACAGGCGGTGCGCTGGCCCCTTCCCTGCCTGGACCCTTTCACCCTCTGAGGTCCTCCATTACGTGTTTACTCCAGCATATGCTCAGCGACTCTTAGAAACTGATTTTGTTAAAGGGTAGGTACACTCACTCCCAGCACAGACTCAACCATTTGCAGGATTACACAGAAACGTAATTCTTTCTTCTAGGCCAAAGCTGATTATTTTGCTTTAGGAAAAGGGTAAGAACGGGTGCTCTCTGCAAACGTATTTAATAAAGTACTTTCATTGCTCTGAAGTGATTTATGTGTGGTAATTACCTTGTAATATAATTAGAAGCTCTTATATTTACTTTCCTTAAACTTTCTGCTTTGATGTTGCACTTGGGCATCTGTATTGCTTTGTGGGACACAGTCCAAAGCTGCCTGGATCCAGTCCAGGATTACTAATGCATAGACGTGTTTGTAAAACAGGACTTTTAAAGTCGAGCAAACATGGGAAGAGGGTCTTTTGTTCCTGGAACTCTGTTTAAAATTTTGGAGTTTACAACACCGATTTAGTATAGTAATTTTTGCCAGAATTGTTCAATAATCAGTGATAATAGTAAACGTTTCCCCTTTTTCCAGTTAGGAGAAAACCCCTAAATGTTCATCTAGAAGATTTATAACCTGTGGGAGATCATATGTAAGTGGAAATTTTGGGGTCCTCTTGGCTTTGAAAAAGATCTCTTGGAAAATCTCAGCCAAATCAAACTGTTCAAATGCACACTGGGAGTTTACAGAGGAGAAGCCAGATTTCTACTCATGAAATTTGCCTCTTCTGAAAAGTGGGGTAAATTCTACTGGTGCAAGGTGCAGCTTTTTGTACAAGGCAACTTATTTGTACTGAAGGCTGAAATTGTGTTTATATCTCAGTGCAAACAGCCTCAATTACAAGCAAACAAAATTACCCCTCCTATCTGATTAATCCCAGAAAGTTCCTGAAACATCAAATGAGCATTAGATGAATTTTCTATGAGACAACTTATACCAAATAAAGAAAAAAAAAGAAAAAGAAAAAAGGACTTGTGTCCTGGAGCAAACCAGACCAAATATTTGTATTTTTAAATCAACATTTTATGGGGAAAATTCTGCATACAAAATTAAGCTTTCCATGACTAAATATGTGGAATGAATTAATCCTTGAAGGTAATAGTCTGAATGGTGGATAACTGAAAGGAAAAGTACTTTTTTAATAATTTCTGGATTCCAAATTTTTGTAGATTTAGAGAAGAAGACAAAATATTTGGTAAGAAAAAATAATAGACATATTCTTAAATCATGTAAAAGATAGATATTCATGTTTTTAGGTAAGGAAATCAGCCCTTAATCCATGCAATTATCCATGTAATCTTAATTCTATTGTCTTGCTCATGTGTCTAGTGTTCAGTGCAACAGTGATGCTGCCTCTGATCTAAGGTACGTATTTTGGAGCCATTGCTCCAAAATGTGCTATTTTTCCTATATATTGCTATTAATATTCATTATTATTAGGAATCATGTGCCTTGTACTGAAATTCCATTAAAAGTGTTTCTTAATAAAGTGATGAGCTACTGAATAACAGAAACACCTGGACAGTGTTAGATAATTTTAATATGCCTCTTTGCATGTCACCTGCAATATTAAAATAGTTTTCTTCTTATGGCTTTAGCATAATTAAAGTTATACTCCACCCTTCTTCTATAAAGTTCACAAAACACACCCTCTGAAAACCCACAAGCTCTTTCAGCAAAAATAGGAAATTTGAAACTAAACATGCATAATTTATTTTAGGTAAAAATTAATCCAAACCAGGCATGAGAAACCCAGAAGCTGTTGGGTCAACCAGTTCTACAAGCCAACAAGCAAATTAGCAACATACTTATTGAAAACATTTTTTTGCAGATGATCCTTCTGTCCCTGTAGCCAGAGCCATACTTTTGATTTTAGGGAGAAAAGGAGTTGTATGCTCTGAGAGCTGACCCTAGCCTACCCAAAACAAAAATGGGACACTTGGAGGGACAATAAAAGGAACAACCAGAAACCAGTTGACAGCAGTGGCTTCAAATAACTTACAGAAATGGAGTAGAGTGGAAAGCCATGGAAGGGGGTGGTTGCAAGAGGGAGGTGGCCAAAGGGAGAGGTGATGGCAGATTTGGTCTATTAATTTTAGCAGCAAGTAAAAGCACAGGGGAGTGGGAGCACGGTGAGAGATGCAAAGATTAATAGCAAAGAAGCAGCAATTGCCCTGGCCTGGGCCTTGGTGCCCTGTGAGGATCAGTGGGTGCTCTGTTTGGTGCAGGGAACACAGCGGTGCCTGCCAGAGCCGCACCAGATGAAGCAGATAAGGTCACTCCCACAGAGGAGACACTTTGGAGCCTTTCTTCTGAGACACACAGGAAAGCATGGGAAAGAGCCTAGGTATGGTTCACTACTATCCAAATCAGAGAATTCCTGGAGATTTTTTTAATGCTCCAGGCAAAGGCAGCCATGAACTCCAGAGAACCACGCTTGGTAAATGGTAAAGAGCAAAATCATAAGTGTGAGACTAGTTTTCACTGATGGCAGCGAAAGTATCTGAACATTTAAACCTCCTGCCAGGCCTTGATTTGCAATAGCAAGAGTTGGCTCAATTTCCAAGGGTCTTATTCAAACACTGACTGGAGACTGAAGCCAGAAACCTGGAAAATGAATCAGATTTGTTAAACTATATTTCTTCACTCCCAAGTGATGACTCAGTAGACAAGTTTAGGTACACAGCTTTTTACTGGATGGAAGGAAAGGAATCAGAATAACATACAGAAACAAAAGCCACAAACCCAGCTCCAAATTACAAGCCCGCTAATTAGGCCCTCTCTTTTCAGACAAGTTGTGTGAGAGGGGCTAGCTATGCTCCCCTCCTGCAGCCGCCCAAGTCCCAAGGGATGCCTCTTGCTCTCAGGTTAGGTGCTGGGTTCAGAGCCCTCACTGGCTTTACACCTGGCCCTGCAGAGCTGAGCTGGCCTGACCCCATCCCACCGTGCCTCTGCGCTAAACCTTTCTGAGAGCCTCTCCACAGGTTCCTCACGAGGTACCCTCAGCAGTGGTAACCCCTTAACAAGGCTGCTGTTGCTGGCAGGACCCACGCAAGAGGAGAGAGGAGCCTCGCCATCCCTCTTGCCTTTTCTGCAGCTTCCAGGCTGCAAGCAGAGCATCCTGTATCATAGGCACTTGGAACAGGTTTTTCACAACATAAATATAGCATTTGTAATGATTTCAATTTTCTGACAAGTCTGTTGCTATCAGCAGCACTCCAAGTACTGTACCAGGTGATGGTAAATGGGGCATGTTTAAACCTGTCCATTGGTGTCTCCGTTGGATTCTTTCACTTCTGCACTAGATGCCAGCAGAGTACCTGCCTTTCTGTTTTTCTATCTATCAGTAGTTGTCTGGGGGAGAGTATCTTTCTATTTTGCCTCGGGACAGCAGGCTTGCATGTCGTAGGATCTTGTTTCTTATATTAACATGCAGCTAAAATGCAGCCAATAGCTGTGAGGATTTACTTTGGGTTTTTATTCCACGCCCATTTCTATAAAAGCAGGAGGAGCAATTGGAGGAGTATTGGTGCAAACCTTCAGGAAAAAAAAATAAAACCTAGCAAAAACCAGCCTTGTGTTTCACGTGAAGGAGGAATTTGACCACTGTATGTTTGAAAAAGTGAAATCTGTTGTGCTCATTCCAACACTTGTCTGTCTTCTTTTTTTTTCTTTTTTGAAAACCCTAAAAATAGAGATGTTCACGGCTGCCTTAAAAAATAAATGTATAAGTTGCTTGAGAATGTAGGAAATGCATGTGTGCAATGAACTCCATCATTCTGAGTCCATTACAGAGGTGATTATATCTTATGGGGAGACAGTCTCTTCAAGTATGGGAGATCTAAATGGTTTAGGGTTTGCTGGTCAAACATAATCGCAGTGTGCAGGCAAAGGCTTGCATTACAGCAGAGTGAGTCCTTTGCTCTTCTTTCACCCTAACCACCCCCAATTAGAGATGCTGAGCACGAAGACAGGATTTACAGTCCTGAGATGCAAGTGGGATCAGATGTCGGCTTCTGCTGGCTCATTCTCTCCCACAGGGGACTGCAGCTTGGACGGACCCAAGTCCTGGAGGGGCAAGATAGGAAGACAGTACTTCAGTCTTGTGGTTCTGAGTACAGCATGCCCACCTGGTTGGAGTTAGACAAGCTCAAGCAAGATGCCATTAATATCGAAGTATAAGCCATATCTTTTCAGTTAAGTCTCCTCACTCCCTCTCTTGCAACACAAGCAGTGTTTTTAATGGTTTCTTATACAATCCTGATGTGCAAAGCTACTGACAGGTATGACAGGACAAACACCCTCTGTCTGGTCATGACAAACCTTAATTCTGAGTTGCGTGTAGCTCCCACAGCACACAGAGGTGGGACTCATCTTGCCTGAATGACGATGCACTCAGCACAGCAATCTACACCTGCACTAGGTGGGTAGGCTGCCATTAAACTTTGTGATCAGCACAGCTGGTGGCATCTAGGGGACTATCCATTTCATTCCAAAGAAGACACCCATAGAGTGTGAATCATGCCGTAAATCTTAATGACAACTGTGGGAGTGTAGACACCTTGCTGACATGTAGACATCCTCACTGTAAATGTCTGAAGTTGGGTGAACTGAATCCAACCGTCACCTGTTTTACATAGTCCTCAGGTGACACAGTGGTCACTACCACGCAGAGTACTGCTGAGGATCTACAGAGTGGCCGGGACTTGTTTGTCATATACACTTAGGATCAAAATTTCTTTATTGATCTTTGACTTGAAATTACACTGTAATTTTCTTTGAGTTCTTTTGCCTCTCTCATTCCTCTGCCCCAGCATGCACACACACACAAACCATGTGCACACACAGAGAAAATTAAAGCTATACTAGACATCAGCCTGAGGGCTAAGCTGATGTTCCCTGCATACAAGGCTGTTATGGAAATAGCAATGGAAAATTTCAATGAGCCACCATCAATAAGAACCAGCTCAGACTCAAATGTTTCTAACTTGTTGAAAGGAAGTCTAATCAAAAATCACCTGGAACACTTTTGGACTTGTTGGGAATACTTATGGGTGTGGCTGTAATATGTTTGATCTGTGTGCTAGGGAGACTTCCATAATTTATTTATGCTGCAAGTTTGCCAGGACAGATTCATCTTAATTTAGCACAAATTCCATTAAGGACATTTGTTATGGACAATAAAAGTACATGAATATGCTATAAGAAAATGCATCTCTGAATTTAACAGTCCATCAGCAAATGCACCACTGATGCTATATGTCTCAGCTATAAATGCTGAGGCCCAAAGATTCTGCAATGTCTTAAATGGCTGCATCACACACATCATTTGCTTTGCAGTGTACAGGTCTGGAAGGGAATTTTTTTCCCAGAAAACCAAAGTGTGCTGATAAGAAGATTCAGCAGTCCTCAGTTTAACTTCTCCATACTATTTTGTTAGGAATTACACATATTTAGAGAGATGAAAAAATAAATGCAGTATAGTGTTTGTGTGCATTTTGCTTTCTAAACTTATTAATTAATAAATAAATAAAAGGTGGAGTAAAAGGTAATTGATGTGGAGCCTGCTGCACCCTGCCTCTCTGCATGATCTGTCCCCACCCCTTCCAGTTGGGATGACTCCTGTGCTAAGCCTCTCCTCCTTACTTCCCAATCCCAAAGTCTGTAGAAGAGCTGAAGAGCACTTAGAAACTGGATGAGCAGCAGCAGGAGCAAAACTGTCAGCAAAACTGGTTTTCTTCTTCTTGTGTTTAGAGCAATCTAGCTGGTATCCCTCTGAGCAGAAGCAGCAAGCTGGGCTAAAACAGGATCCTGTACTCCAGGTATGTGATGGCAAACTGGTCCATAAAGACTGAGTTGGCAGCAGAGAAAGACTAACTTCTTTTAACTGTTTTGAAAGGGAGAAATCTGAAATTACTAGGCAATTGCCTAGCAATTGCATATATATATAGATATATAATTGCAGATATAGCTCTTTGAAAAGGCACAAAACATTCAGCAAAACCCACTCCTTTAAAGTGAGACTTTTACTTTCGTTTCAGTAAAAAAATGCACAAAGACAAGTTTTAGGGAGTGGATAAGGTGAAGATAAAAGGTGTCAACTTTGGGAAAGACTAGATTTCATTTTGAGTGCTTGCTGCAAGCTGTGGCACAGCAATAGTTCTGAGGACACTGGTAAGAATTTTATGTACATCAGTAGCAAGATCCCATTAAAGGACCATAATAATTTCTTTTGCCTTTATGGTAATGAATTCCCATTTTTTTCCTTGTTTGGTCCTTTGGAGCACTTACCATTGAAATAAATCACCGCTGGAGTTTAAAATGTTATCACGGGACCGAGGAGAACAGCAGGGATGTCACATCTTGGCATCACTAGTCCAAGGTCCTGCCAAACAGCACAGCACTTTGAGATCACGTGCTCATACTCACTTTCGGAGAAGTGGGGATTATCCTTAGGACTACCTTTGCCCCTGTTTTATCTGATTGTTTTTTAAAAAATTTTTAGCCCCACCTCCCAACTAGGGATTCATTTTTTCCTATTGAAAACTAAGACTCAGAAGGATTTAATCATGTGATTTGTTGCTCCCTAAAAATATAATAGTTCTGTCTAGGTCTGTCCTCCCACCCAAGGGAGCCCACCTTTACCTTGTGATAATAGTAAATAATAGTAAATAACTCTCCTCAGTTTTTATGATACTTGCATGAATGCTGAATGATATCAAGACACCCAATGAAGAGCAGAACCATTAGTGAGAAGGAGAAGCTATAAGAGGATCTTCTCTTAATGAGCAGAAGGATGACAGCAGACTCATGGATATCACTCTTTTTTCCTTGTTAGCAGCAGTCAGTTTCTCCCTTGTTCCTAGCTTTGTGCCAGGCCCCATGTCTCCTCTGTGCTGGAACTCAGCGATGAGGAGCGGGGTGTAAAGGCGAGATGCTGCCTGCTTGGAACCATGCCACGAGGAAAGCAGGAAAAGGAAAAGGGTAATGGATGAAACTGGTGGGAAGAGGGAATGAGGTCAGACAGGCCAGGTAGGAAATATCCTGGCTTGTTGCTTTGCCACACCGTGTTGCGTGGGACTAATTGGGCGGGAACAAATAAAGCTTCTGACTGAACAGGATCCCATCAAAGACTTCTAAAAGGTTTGGGTGTGGCTGACTATTTACTAACATTCTCCGCAGCCTGGTGCCTGGAAGAGAGCCAGGTGGCTGGGGATCAATCAAGACAGGCCAAAGAAATTATTTCTGGGAAGCAACCAACTGATAGGCAGTAGGCTGCTTCACAACTATTGCAAAGCTTAATGACTCCTAAACACGACTTCCTTGAAGGGAACACCATAGGTTGTGCCCTTCTGAACAAAAGACCTTAGTGGGGTAAGATTGTAGCTGCCATCTCAGAAGGCAGTGGTGCTAGCTGCCTTTGGGAGTGTCTGTGAATTCTCCAGGCAGTCTCTTGCACTTCAACAGACTCATTCATCTTAGGTTAATAAAAAGAGATAGGAAGTACTTTTGCATAAACAGACATTTCTCAAGCATGTTCAGGCCTATTATGGGGGACTTAAAGTAGGAGGTACTCTCCCATGCATGTTATAACTTCCACTTTCATATAATGCCAAAACAATGGAAGTTTTAGTCCTGAAGATCAGGCTGCTTATGCTTCCTAGCACCAACCCTGATATTCAGATGTTGAGAAAGGTGGGAGAACATTTAACAAATGTATTCAGCTCTCAGTTATCAGCACAGGGGATAACTCATGATGTGAGATCATCCACCTCATGGCTATTTCTGAAGCAGCTTGATTCTAGTAGTAAAGCCACATTCGCCCAGTTCCTGTATCTCTGCCAGCCAGGGGTTACGGTTGTAATCAAGCATATTTGCTCAAACTCCGTGCTGGCCCTGCCAAATCTGGTGACAGCAGCCCCAGGGTTGGGAGAGAATGAGGAAGAACAGTGTCTCATCACTGTACATTGGGAAGGCTGATTATTTTGGGTATAAGGCAGTCTAAATGCATATAAAATTCGGATGCTGTTATTCAGCCTGTGTTAATCATGCAAGCTGGGAAGTGTTGTGCAAGGCATAAGCAAGCAGTGAGTCTCTGTGGCAGTGACTCTCTGTTCTTCAGTCTGCCTGCACCATGGTTCCAAACGTGTCCATATTGGCTAGGCAAATTTTCCTATTACTCAAGTGAAACCTAGCTCTCTGCTGCTGTGGTTAATGGAGAGCTGAGCAAGGTATATATTTCTACCAGAATTTGCCGCACTTCTATGAAGACTAGATCGTTTTCTGAAGTACATGTTACAATGCAAACAGAAATAATAGGCTGATGTAGAAATGATGAAGCAGAGACAGTCATAATGTATATGCAGATGCGTGTACTGCATCCCCAAGGACAGTTTCAAAGTCAGTACATGGCTAGGAAATGCTACTCTTAACACTGCCCCTGCAGACTTAATTGGATTCTTTGTGTAGATGCATTCTAGCACTACTTTTAATTACAGGATCACATTCTACTCTTTGCACAGAGTCCATTCCAAGCTCCTGACACAGAAAGTCAGAACAACTTTTGACTTTAATCTCTCTAGCGCAGCTACTGGATCATTGTCTGTAATTGCTATTTTTGGAGAACGGACAAAACCAAATACTCTCACATATTTTGAATGAGATTTGCATATCTGCTTGTTTCTTGCAATCCCTTTCAAGGGCATTTCGGCCCAAGGCATTGGAATCTAATTCACAAATCCGTACTGCAGTCCTTCACCAACTGCTCCTGATACATAGGCTCCCAGAACAGCTGTGATGCTGCTACTGAAAGCACAGATTAGCTGGCAGGCACCAGCACTGAGAGAAGCACTGAACACTGTGCTTTTCTGTAGCAGTTGAGTGCTGTGGTCCTTACCCATCACAAAATTCAGAGAAACCAGCATGGGATTTGCCATGAAGACATGCATAATGGCCCTTTGCCTAGGGAGAGAGTGGCATCTGAAGCTGTACTGCTTCACACCAGTGCTGACAGAGTGGCATGGGAGCAAAACAAATGTGACACGAGAGTCAGGACCTACATGTGCAGGTTGTTTGTAATTTTATAACTTCGCTTTTGGTATTTCTCTTCATTCTCAGATTAATAACACATGATGACTAAGAGCCATTCTGCACTGGAACATTGCTTTTGCTTTTTTCTACTTTCTCCTTTTGGACAAGGACGTCATTGTTATCTACAGAAGTTATTGAACTACTTTCTGCAGATCTGTATTTGCCTTTATTTGCCCTTAATAATTTGTGTTAACAAATTATTTTGACTTTCTTGCTCTCTCTTTTTTTTTTTTCCTTATTTTTAGGTTTCCAAATGGCTGATCCTTTTCTATATGATACTGGAGAAAGATCTCACTATGGGTGCCTTGGATATGAAGTACAAATTGAGCACATCAAGGCATATGTTTGTAGACCATCTTTTTTCACAGACAAAGCTGTGATTGTGGTTCATGATATATTTGGATGGCTGTTCCCAGACATTAGATACATAGTCGATTTGATTGCAGGCCATGGATACATGTAAGCAACTGTCTTTCCTATCTTCTTCTTAAAAGCACTGATAGATCACCAGGCCCAAAGCTAAGCATGGCATGTGATGTTTCCCATACACACAGGGCAGCCATACCATTTTAGTCTGAGTGAATAAAAATGCAAAGGGACAAAACATTCCCGTGAGGCCACCAAAGCTACTAAAATTGACCCATCAAAAATGTCTATGTGAGTACAAAGCCACAAGCAGTCATGAAGTGCCAGTGTTTGGACTTAGGTGGCAGCGTGGGTGATTAAAAGATAAATGGTGGTATCTATCTTTAAGTTGTGTGAGCTTTTCAAAACCAAACCTTTTGAACAGTTGCTTTAGCTTTTACTAGCAAAGAGACATATATATGTTTATATAGAATCAGGTGGGTTGTTTAATTCCTTTACTTTTGTATTAAGTGTGTCTAAGGAAATAATGAGAGTTTATTTGTGTGTTTTTTTTTTTTTTTTTTTTNTTTTTTCCATAGAGAGACATATATTTTTAGCTCTGCTGATTGCCAGAACATGATGAGTAGAATATGATTCAGATAGTAACCATGTAGACATATGCTCTGGAGTAGAAAAGACATTAGGAGACATTTAGACATCCACAGATTCTCCCCACCTGTATGTGAAAGTTGACTTGATTCCATGTCTCTCACAGAACTATCTGCCCAGACTTCTTCAAGGGGACAGAACCCTGGAAAACTACTGATCACTGGGCTGACTTTGCTGATTGGATGAAACGTCACGATCCTATGAAAGTAGACAGGTAAGAAACATATTTGTACTTGAACTTTAAAGAGCATCCAGCAAATGAGGGGAGTTTGTATGCAACGTTAAAAGTGGCACCTCACAGCAGGGCAAGCTGGCTGCACACACAGAATTGCTTATTCTGGGCGGTTCTTCTGTGGTTCTGGGCACTGTCTTGGCTGGGATTTGGAAAAGATCATCTGCTCCATCTGTCACTCTGCTTATTGTCCCCATCTTGTTTTCCTGGGCCCTTTTCTAACTATGTTATACTGGCCACACAGGCTCATAGCCAGTTTTTCACAGGCTATTAAATACCCAGCACTCTCACCCGTAAGTGTTAATTCTGCCTCCAGTTCCTCAGGATAAGGGGGAAAACTCTTCCAGGAGTGCTCATGTTATCTGCCAGTTATCACTTGCCTGTGTTGCTTTCTGCCTTGTAGATAATGATAGGTGCAGATCGTATTCTCCTAAGCAGCACTAGATGAAAATTTGCAAGACTGTCCAAAACCTAAGATACATCTGATCAACT
>VZTV01110320.1:31724-51810 GCA_013400875.1 Anhinga rufa
TACTGTTTTTCTCAGTGTGAAATGGAGGGCCCACTTCTGTAGAGCCTAGCAGTGCCTGTAACAAGGCTTCCCTGAATTATGGGAGGAAATACTGTTTCTTCAGCATCTGTCACCACAGCCTAAACTTGAGAAGATGATAGTGAGGCAGTGATATCCTATTACTCAGCTATCATCTTGTAAGCCACAAGTATTCTTCTGACCCTCTCAAGAGGTCCCAGCAGTCACAGCCTAACTTCAACATCTCTGAACAAAGCTTTTGACCATATAGTTGAAGAAGCTGTGACTGAATTATTTGAAAAGACAAATGACTAACACCTGTAAAAAATCCTACTCCAAAGAGTGAGCAGGTATGCAGGCACCATCTTAAACAATTAAGACCTCAGGGACATGCCTGTGCTGTCTTTTGAGGGTTCACTTGTAGTTGCCCTCAAGGTGAGATCTGTTGCTCTTTCAGAGTGCAAAAAATGCAACACGCCCATGACTTAGTATCCTTCCAAACAAAACAAATCTGAGAGAGCTCGTCCATTCACAGCACACATGTTACAGGCCTAGGACACTATCTCCTGATCGTGCCACTCTTGTACTGCTTTTTTGTCAGCCAAACCGAACCTGCCTTGACCATACTAATGTGCAGAATATTGGAAAATATAGTTATTAGTATATGCAGTATGCATTTAAAGTTCATTTAAAACTCTGTAGATAACAACAAAGATAAAACTAAGAAGTTAGCAATTAAAAAAAAAATCACCTGCTCTGGCCTACGTTAAAAACATTTTGCATATTTTTTGCAATACCTGTTTTTTTTTTTAACATTATAGTTACTGAAAGTTTAATTTTGAGTAATTGCTACTTTGGTATAGTATTATTGCATGTGGGCTTAGTAGGATATTTTAATATTAACTCATGCAAAAGGAATGATGTACTCAAGATAAACCTTTATCCAAATAGGTGGACTCTGTAGAGATAGCATGGTGAAGCTTATCTATTCCTACAATCCATAATGCAAGGTGTTGTTCTACTTGCAGATATGTCTTGTCTTTAGTTGTCCTGTCCTAGACAAAGTGATTCAATTAAAAATTTGCTTCTTTTGAAAACAAAGGAGCAGGTCACAATTCAGGTAAGTATTTAACTACCTACACCTGTACTTCCCTAAACTAGGACAAGAGATGTTAACTCCCATTTAAGAATAGAAGCCACTGCTCTGGGCTGAAATGTGTTTTATAAGTATTCTCTGTTTTAAATGATTGGGGGTGCATACGCAGAAAAAGTCATGTATCACTTTTAATTTACTTCTTAAATTGTTAAGTATTGATTCTGCAATAGATTCCTTAGTTTACTTTTGTTTATATGTCTTAGGGAAGCTGATGTTGTCTTGAAGTATCTAAAGGAACAGTGCGGTGCAAAGAAGATTGGTATCGTTGGGTTTTCCTGGGGTGGAATGGCAGTACACCACTTGATGCTGAAAAATCCTCAATTAACCGCTGGGGTGTCCCTCTATGGTAGTGTAGAACACATGAAAACTTACATGGGCTCACATGACTATGCATAGTTTGTAAGTCTAGTTATTGCTTTGTAACAACTTCTGTAAATACTCAACTCAAAGGTGAGTTGCAGACTTTAATTATGGTTATTTCAGCAATATGCTATATTGGTATAAAAATTTAAGAATGCTGTAAACCAGAAAAAAAAAAAAAAGCTTCCTTTTGCACAGTAATTTTCTAATCTTTTTTTTTTTATTGCTTGGAGAGTGGGGAAATACATTTTCCAAATGCTTTTTTTTCCATCTAAATAGAAACTGTCCTTATCTAAAATATTTACATAACGAGTAAACCTAAATAGAAATGTTGTCTTTTGCTATTTATCTTGCAAGAATATTAACCTCACTAACAGAATGTTTCTCAAAAACATTATAGGAATCATTAGGGACTCTGAAGAAAGATACAATTTACTAAATCCCACATTTTTCATTTTTGGTGAGAAAGACCACACTATTTCTTATGATCAGGTAAGCTGTTGTACTGGAAATGCTTTTTCATTTCCCATAGTTCTTTTGTCCCACACAGAAATCCTAGCTTGTTAGAAACCATTTTCAGATATGAAACATCAGGCAGGCTGGATTGTTTTGCTTATATTTCAACTTCCCCCATATCTTGCTTAGGTTATTCAAAGCTTCTTTTTTGAGGTGAGAAATGCAGTAAAGATCAGTCATCTGTCTCTGAGTGGCTGGATAAGCAGAGTGTGAAACTGGGCAGGGAGATCCAACTGGCCTAACATCTCAAAATCTTGGATACTACTGCTATGGTTGAGAGAACAGGTATTTAAACGACGGAATTTGGACTTTGAATGGAAAAAAATAATTTCAGCCTAGTAACTGAACTTTCTGATGATGTGGACCAATGAGTAATTGCTTTTGGTACAAGAAGACAAAGTGAACTGTGTCAGGATTTTAACTAAGGCGATTACGACTTGTGGACTCTGTTTTGACTCCTGACTGACATCTGTATTCTGTTACAACCCCTATTGTAAGCATATCTGAGAGGCTGGATAAATATATGGGTAGGAAACTGGTGCCCTCTTCTGTGCATAACTTCTTTCTCTTCAGTGACAAGGATGGCGTACCACCTCTAGCATCGTTTGTTGTGTAGGAGCTGGGTCTAACTGGGGAACTGGCAGTGTGCTCTGGGAATGCAGAAGCCAATCAGTATTTCCTTCTAACTGTGTTATTCAGCATGTTGATCTGTACATCAGATATGTGTCTCCCCTGCACAGGAGAACAAATCCTTCACTCCCTGACCTCTTCTTATGATGAAAGTGTCTTTTTCCCAGGGGCACAATTTTCATAAGTACATTTTTCCCATCATATGTTACACACTGAAGCCATACCTTTTTCTCCTGAAGCTTTCTCTCTGAACTACCTGTGCAGATTCTCTAACAACAATTCCTGTGTTTTTTTAAAAAAAAAATAAATCCTCAAATACATTGTTTTCTGTCCTGGGCAATAAAGGGCTCAGGACATGTGAACATGTTATAAATTACAGTACTGTCTCTAATCTGTACAATGAGTAGAATTAAGCTTGCAGGAGCAAAATAAGTGTTCATTCTCCTATGTTCTGACTTTTTAATGGAAATGAGCACAAAAATGTGTCTACACCTATACAGGTGCATAATCATGTGATTAGTACTCTGTGTGTAAGCACGTGTGTACTTACCATGCAGGAGCAGTGGTTTTTTTGTTATACAGTAAACTTCCCCCCCACCCCCCCCGCCCAATGTTTCCTTAAACTCTGTTACTAAGCCTATCAAAATATTTTGGACTGAGTCACTGAGGTTTAGGGAATATGTTCTCTCAAGATCAGAGCTTAAAATTAAGTTACAAGCAATATTAAGTCTCTGAATAGAAATGCACCTGTTCCTTTATGGCAATGAGATTTACCAAACCATCTCTGCAGTAACTGTTGAGGTTCTCAGACTCACCCATACTTTTAAAAAACATTTCAGTCTTGCATTCCAAGGAGGGGCTTTCTCATATGCTGAACAACAGAGTCTGCTTCAAGTGTGACAGTCAAGAAAGGCAAACATGTAGCGATATGAGAAACAGCAAGTTTGGCAAACTTAAAAAAAAGCCACGATATAATGGAAGAATGCTTTCTTTTACAGATCACCTTACTGGAGGAGAAGTTGAAACAGTATTGTATGGTTGCATATAAAATTAAAGTTTATCCTGGACAAGTTCATGGGTTTGCACAGTTGAAACCAGAAGATATGAAACCTGATGATAAACCTTATATTGAAGAAGCTAGAAAGGATATGATTGATTGGATGAAAATGTTTATTTGACAAAAGCATAAAGTAACACTAGGCTTCAAGATCAGTATTTAATTAAATTTTAAAGAAGAAAACGGTCAAGGGAAAACTATCTGGTTTTGAAAACTGTCACAAACAAAAATAGGAACGATTTAATTTATAGTTCTTTATTATTTTTTTACAAAACTTAAACAAGATTGTGAAATCAAAGTTGGACTAAAGGACGATTAGGCATTAAAAGTTGATTGCATTTATCTTGCTTTGTATTTGCTTCATTATTCTGCATTATGACATCAATAGTAATGATATTGTTTATCCTTTTGTCTATGTGTCGTGGTTTAGCCCGGATCAACAACCAAGCACCACGCAGCCGCTCGCTCGCTCCCCCACAGTGGGATGGGGGAGAGAATCAAAAGAGTAAAAGTGAGGAAACTCATGGGTTGAGATAAAGACAGTTTAATAGGGAAAGAAAGAGCTGTGCACGCAAGCAAAGCAAAACAAGGAATTCATTCACTGCTCCCCATGGGCAGGCAGGTGTTCAGCCGTCTCCAGGAAAGCAGGGCTCCATCATGCATAACGGTTCCTTGGGAAGACGAACGCCATCACTCCCAATGTCTCCCACTTCCTTCATCTTCCCCCAGCTTTATATACCGAGCATGACATCATATGATATGGAATACCCCTTTGGTCAGTTTGGGTCAGCTGTCCCAGCTGTGTCCCCTCCCAGGTTCCCGTGCACCCGGCACAGCACGGGAAGCTGAAAAAGTCCTTGACTAGCGTAAGCGCTACTGAGCAACAACCAAAACATCTCTGCATTATCACCACTGCTTCAGCACAAATCCAGAACACAGCCCCATACTAGCTACTGCGAAGAAAATTAACTCTATCCCAGCTGAAACCAGGACACTATGTTAGTGAGCATGACTTCATCTTGACTTTACCTGACTAGTTACAGGATTTATCTTGGTATGATGATTGGTGGTCATAGAAGTACCCTGGTTTTGCACACAGACATTTTTTTTTATTAACTACAAAGTACTTGTATTGCTGTACTGAGCAGAATTTCCCATGCGTGAAACAAACATTTGGCAATGTTAAGGAGTTAGGAAGGAATGATGTTGTTAAGTGGCAACCTCCAGGTATTACCCTGGCAATGTTAAGAAGGGAACTTCTAGTATTCCTTCATTAAAATCAGGGAAAAACATAACCGGTCCCTCCTGGCTGTGGAAGTAACCCAAGCACGAACACTGTGGAAACAGCGGGTTTATTGTCCTGGTCCAAACTGTGGTGATCAGGCACAGGGCTGACAAGCAGGTACCCCCACTCAGTCCTGATTACATTGTTTGCTTTACATTATATTCCTTGTTCCTCTCTCAAGTTCTTCCCCTTTATCACCCTTATCTCCTCACAAGTATACAACATATAAACAACGCTGTTTACTCTTAATGCACTGGCTCCAGTTTTGCTGACAAGTTGACTTTTTTTTTTTTTCATTTTTGGTATTTTTTTATTTCATTGCCTTGGTAATGACTTGGCAACTTGTGTTTACTCAGAGGTCCTCTAAGGGCCCCATGTCCCTTTTTACTTTCTACAACATCTGTCGGTTCTTCACACTGTTGCCTTGTTAATGTAGCCATAAATCAAGCCTAGCTATCTGCATGGATATTACCTTCCCTTTGGTACCAGGGATGTCTGACAGTTTCACACATCACTATCCTATCAGCATAACTATACAGTCACCTTTTGTGGGCTGTCTGCATACCTCCAACAGACCAAGTATGTTAAACAATACTGCTGTGAGAAGTAATGAAGTTAGAGGTGCTGTACAAACTGCATGTTGCTCAGCTGTCTGGTCTGGCAGTCAGTATGTCTGTCTTCACCTTTTGGGCAGCCCTATCAATGGAGGTATGGCTATAGACATGGTGATGGAGGATGTTAAATTGTTAGAGAGAATGAAACTTGAAATGAAAAATAGAAGCATTGTGTTATAGCCAAGAGGGGTGTCCTGTTGTAAGCGCACGGGTACCCCAGGGGCTGACCTTCTTGCCGGTGTGCCATGCTTCTGCAAAGCTGGCAACAGTGGCCCCATGCTTCGCGACCCAGCATCCTGCTCCATGCACCGACCTGCTGAAATAAATTCCTCCAACACTGAGACAGAAGGATAAAGAGAAATATGTGTGTGGGTTTTTTTTAAGTACTTCCCTGGACGTGCTTTGTGACTCTAGACCAGGTTTCAGGCGGCCGTGGGGGGACCTCGGGAAGTGCCACCAATGCCCCACGCACCTCTGTCACCTGCAGGCCTCAGCCCCGCCAGTGCCCCCCCGGGAGCCTGGGGCAGCCTCCCCACAGCTCCAGCGCTGCGCTCTGGGGAGGGGAGGGCGTTTCACAGCCAAGCTCTGGAGCAGCCCGCCCTGAGAGGTGGTGGGGTCCCCCTCTTTGGAGACTTTCAGAACCCTGCAGGGTGAAGCCTTGAGTGGCGCGGTGTGGCTTAGAAGCTGTCCTGGCCCACTGTGGGAGATTGGATGAGGTGACTTCCAGGGGCGCCTTCAAACCTCCTCTGACCCCCAATATCCCCGTGCCGACCTTGTGCTTTCTACATGACAACCCCAGTCTGTGTTAGCCCATGACCCCAAATGGCCGTACCAGGTCACTGGCTGTGTCTGGTGTAGCCAAACGTCCAGGTCCCCATCCTGCAGCATTCCTGCATACCCCAAGGAGAGCTCCAGACCCTCAGCACCATTCCTGTCCCTGCATGCCTTCATGACCTCAGAAAAATCCTCCAAATACTGTGGGTTTGCGAAGCAGCATTGTACAATTTTGTAGGAGATGATGGGTGAGCATGATGAAGCTTTTGCTAATCAGGAAAATATAAATTTGAGGGAGCTGGGAAGGCAGTGTCTGCTGTAGCTTGTCCTGAACTGAAGAATGCCAGTTGCAATGTTGGTGTTAAAAACCTGTTTTGAGTGGGCTAGAAACACACATTGCATACTCAACAGCTTTCTCCCATTTGTTTCTCCACACAGCTTCTTAAAAGTAAGCATTCAATGGGGAGCCTGCTTAGATGAAGCTAACAGGCCAGGTGCTGTAGCTGTGGGATAGCATGTGTGGGACGCAGCTGCAGGTTGTGTAAACGGTTTTTACAGAAGAGGTGTGAAAGCCTGCCTGTTCTCTTCTCCAAATGCGCTGAGCGCTGGGTTGTCAGGGCTGGCACAGGGTGTCTCCAGCCATGCTGGCAATCCAGGCTTTCTTGCCATTCACAGCACGTGGTCACAGGTGCCATGGCTTCTGGGACCCCTGATAAATTGTTCACAGGCTTGGTTGGTTGGCCTTGGTGGTGGTGGATGCCCTGACCTCATCTGGGTTCATTCCCCTCAGCCCTCATCCCCCCTCCTCAGTGTACAGGTAGGGAGTTTGCAGGCTGTGCATAAACTTTTCTCCAGGCCTTTAAAAGCCATATTGAGGCAGGATTCCCCACATCTGTGGAAAGGGAGGATGGTTTGCCTCAGGAGAAAGAAAGGAAGCATTTTCTGCACATAACCCCTAGCTGCTCAGCCCAGACATAACTCTAGTTTAGGCGAGATCGGATGCAGATTGCTATCATAGCTAGCTTTTCAGTACTGCATCAAAAGCAGTTTAACAGCTTCACAGTCATCCTCGCTCCAGGAAATGTCCACAAGATGGGGCCCCTCTCCTTAATTATCATGAAGAAGGCTTTTAGGGGGTTCAGCTCTAATTGTAAAAATCAACATTCTTGAATGGTCCCTGTCCAGTCCTGCGGTAATGGTGCATGGGTCCGTTTCCACCGTCAGAGGGAACCTGGTTTCCTACTATGTGGGAAGCTGTAGTGAGCAAAGCTGCTGAATGTTGCCTCTGCGTGCAGCAAGGCACTGTAGCCTGCTGGATTATGATAAAAGGTGGAATGTCACCTCCGCCTTAGGACTCTGGAGTTATTCAGAGTGAGCCCTGGTTGTGATACAACATTGACACACCCTGCATTTTATTTTGCACTACAGATTGTTTATCAGTTTATCTCCTGTACATGGCAAAATCAGATTGCTTTGGGATATCATTAAAACTTGATAAGCCAATGAGTTGGAAGAAGCGTGATTTGAATTGTACCCTGAGGGTATTCTGTTTATGCTTGCTCATTGTGAGTAAGATCTTTTTTCTCATACAAACATAAATAGAGCTCTACTGAGCTGCTTAAGCGAATTTTAACCATGACAAACAGTATTAGTTCCAAAATGCTGAGTTAATCTCCTTGCAATTCTCTGTTATTTAAACTTGATTGGCCAAATTGTGTAAAATCACATTAAAATGACTCAGCAAACTAAAACTCAGTTGGGAGGGGATGCATCTTAAGCAACCCAAATATATATCACTGAAAGAGTGGCATTCAAAGAGTAGCAACTAGTAAATCTAATCTTCTGCCATCCAAGCATCACCAGCACTCATGAAAGGTAAGAGAAACCTCTGTTACAGTATAGACTCTTGCAGAGACCTAGTTTCATGTCTGGCACTCCTATCACTTGAGGTTCAGAGCTCCCCAGATGAGAAGACAGGGAGTTTTCACCTTGACAAAATGCCAGAGAGGAAGCAGGAAAAGGGCTGATGAGGTGTTTCTGAGCAATGGGAAGAACAGAGGGATGATGGGGAAGGCACAGAAGTGTTTCAAACTAGAGCTGGTTTGAGTCTTGCTAGCTATTTCTGTGTTGATGCTATAGCCCCAGACTCATCACTGTTGGTGAGAGAACAGCACCGATGCTGTTGTGCTGTGACTGCAGTATTAGAAGTTCACAGATTGGACTCTCTGTCTAAACTGCGTCTTATAAAAATTGCTTTACTATTTGGTTTTATTTTATATAGGGGGCTTATGTGATAGCCTAAATCTTGAAACTGTGAAGGGTAAATCAAGGCAATGGAAGTGTCAGATCTGGGCTTTAAATATGTCGTGTGTGGGCTTGATAAAATGTGACAAAGTGTCTAAAACTTTGAGACTGTAAAGTATAGCGAGTAATTTTTTGGAAAAAAGGCAAGGCATGCAACATTTTAAAGTCATGACGCAAGTCACACTTCATAAAGCTTTGAAAGAAAAGTCAAAAGAGATGGCAATGCAGCTGATTTCTTAGGTGGAGATCAAACCTGAGTAGCTGATATGTTAAAAGTCTTCATGTGTCTCAGCCGCAGACAAGTTTGAACTATATTTCATTTGAAGTTTCACAAATGCAAAAAACAGATCTCACCTACAAGTGCAAAGAACTGATCTTAACTGCAAATACAATTGGATTCCTAAACTAACAACCTTCTGCTCATTAAATTTGTGGTGGTTGAATTACATGTAGGTGAAAATTAGAATTAAATTAATAATCAACTTTTAGAATCCAGTGTTCCTGCAATTTTTATTTAAATGCATTTTAGCTGTACCAGATAAATTTTACGTGGTGCAGGGAGAAAAAACTGTTTTGTTCATGGTCTGCTCAACATCTCTATTAGTCCCTTCTGTGAACTATTCTTACGTACTTTTGAAAATCTGCATCCATGTCAGTTTAATGGGTATTTTTTACAAAGTATTCACTCTGTTCAAAGGAAGGTTATGCTGTGAATCTTGGCATGTTTGTAGGGATAGCCTTAGCAGTACAGGATGATTTTGCCCCTTTCTGTGAATAATTTGTAAGCATTCTTCGAGTCATTACGTTTTAAAAAAAAACTTATTGATGCAGCATATTGTTTTTGTTTATTAAACCTTGGTAATACTGTTATTTTTGTTTAAACACAACTTATGTTTTAACATGTATTTTTAAACAGATTTATTTTAAAAGAAACAAGTCTTTTACTTAAATACAAATGAATTTTTGTTGGTTTACTGCTCAGATGAGCTGCTCGTGAAGGAAAACAGTTGGCAAGCACGGTGGTAGGAGAGTTGTTCTAAGTCTGGTCAATTATACACAGTGTGTTTGAAGTCTCACAGCTTTGCTTTGCCTGAGATTTAGAAAAGGTACTTCTGCCTCATTGTAATGCTGGCAAGTTAAACTCCAGCTGCATCTTTTGGAGATTAGGTGGTGATTGATTGCAGAAGGTCAAAAGATGAACTTTGTTCAAAGAAGGCACTGTTGTGAGATGTCCTGAAAGGGGGCCAGTTCTTGGTGCTGGGAACCTCTTCATGTATCACCCCAAAGCACATTCTCCTATGAAAAGAGTATAAACTGGTGTAAAGAGGCAGGATTTGGAGTAATCTGTTTTGTTGTTCACTGTGTTTTCTTGTTTTGTTTTTAATACCATTTAACATGTTACACACATTTGTAGCAGAGAAATTGAAGGGGGGGAGTACTGGAAGTGTATTAAAGGTCTTATTTGAAATCTGTTTGAATTAGTTAGAAAATCTAGAAGGGCGTAAATGTTTAAGATACATCCCTAACAAAAAATGGTTAAGCATTGAAGAGTGCATTTGATTTTTATTGCCAGCATGCTGCGTTTCACTTTATAAAGGGGACCAGCCAGACCAAGGAATATCATTCCAGTGCACGCATTTACATGGGAAGGGAGACTAGTTCTCGTTAATAAGCAAACAGTGCCGTTTTGATCGGTTAAGCGTGGCGGCAGAGCCAGGTTAAACAGCTTCTCAGACTAGGGTAGAAAAAAGGCTTTGTGTATAACTACCTACTGCTTGGTGGAGGGGGAAGAGTAGGGGGCACCAAAAGTTACCTGGGCTTAAAAAGACGTACAGTGGCCTATCTCCAGTTGAAAGGAACTGAGCTTGAAGGATTCTTCTGAGAAGACCTCTTAGGTCATAAACTTTTTGGAAACCTTTCTTCACTTGGGGAGAAATGGAGTAGTTTCCAGTTTGTCCTTCAAAATGTATGCCTCTAGAGAAGTTATGTATTTGAAATGTATGAGGATATGTTATATGCAGAACACCGGTGTGTGCCTCTGTATTCCTCTGAGCACTCTCGGTTCAGATGACATAGTGTGTAGCTCTCAGAGAAAACCCTCTACTGATTTACCTTCTTCAAGTTGATTTATTAGAACTTTTAGAGATGCCAGTTAATGGTGTGTTCCCTGGGAAAGTGCTGTATGCAGCAGGGGATACAAGGAACCAGCAAAGTGAATGTAGGCAGTAGCAGCAGCCTTGGATTCTCCATAGAGAAGGGGAAAAGGGACATGTACAATGAAAACTTGAAGGGGAAAAAGTAGTCAGAAAAGCAGTGTGCTGAGAGTGGGGTCTCACAGCAGTAACAGCAAGAGGTTACCAGGTGCCAGCCTGTGAGGAGGAGCTGTAAGACCACATAAGAGGAGTGGTTATGACGCACAGCATGTGGGGACATTGCATGGAAATGTAGTTATCACATGCTGGATTGCTCCAGGCACAAAGCTAGGAATGGTGGACTGACATAAGCCCTTCTTCTGGTCTTACTGCACTTCTGGATTATGCTGACTGACCTGGAATTCCTGAATATTTATGGCAACCAGAGAGGGCTGGTGTCAAGAGCCTGTTTACAAAAAACAGCTGGAGCTTTCACTTCTAACCTTGCAGTGTCAGGTGGGTATTACTAAGTGTCTGGAGGGGACTGCATGAAGATTATGACCCATAATCACAGTTATTACTGCAAATAAATTATATTACTTTTTGTCCTTTTTGCTTTCCTGCAGATTCCTAGATGGCTAATGAATCAAGGCCCTGCCCCTGTGGTATTGGAGACAGGTTTGACTATGAGGGTTGTGGGCAGGAAGTACAAGTTGAGCACATCAAGGTGTATGTTTGCAAACCACCTGCCAGCACGGACAAAGCTGTGATTGTAATTCATGATATATTTGGATGGCAACTCCCAAACACCAGATATATGGTTGATATGCTTGCGGCTAATGGGTACATGTAAGAAATCTCTTTTTCTCCAAGAAATCCCACTCTTTATGATTTCTAGCCTTACATTAGAACTGTTATTCCCATACATGGGAGGAAACTATTACATGGCAGTTTGAGTGATATATCTCCATAATACAAAAACACAAAGGAGCATTGCTGTGAAATGTTGCAGAGTACAGCATGCTTCCTTCATACTTTGCTGTTTACAGGAGTGACTGCACACACAGAATGTGTAGAATATTGAAAGCACTATGCAGTAAAAAGTGATTCTGATAATTTGCCCAGCAATGTGAGATGGCTTTAAAAAGCTAGTGTGTTCTGAAACAGAAGTGTGCATTCTGTTTTTAGAAGTCTTTAAAATAGGCATTCAAGCTAAATTATATGATGGGATTTTTAAAAATTGTCTTAATCAGAATTATGAATGAATGTCATATATTTTGAACATGATATTGAATATGCACATTGAATATGTGCATATGAATGATTCATATGTACATGTGGGGTATTCAATACAATCCTCTTCCGCCCTGCAAATCTTTCACTCTCATTTTTGATGCCCTCTAGCAGTTAAATTTCAAAATGCAGCAACATCTTACAATAAATGGATATGCGGCAAGGTACTGTATTTGCAGTATACATTACAAGCATTCATTTAGGGTTGGGCCTGCAGTTCCAAAAGCAAACCTTCACCTAATTCCGTAGTGGTCTAGTTTTGAGAGAGGGTGCCTTTAATGCTCTCAGCCTATGGAGCATGAGAGAAGTCACATGTCAGCAGACAGTTCCCATGTGGCTGAGATCTGTCTGTGGAGCTGAAAGGAGCTCTATGTCTCTGCGAGATAAAGATACTACCTTTGTGAGGATTAGGGTTTTGGGATACACTGGAACAATGAATGGGTCTGCAGTCTGCTCCTTGCTACTGTCTTTCCTGAGAACTTGACAACCCCTATTCTGCTCCATGACTGGAAGTATGTTTGTCTTGTGACCAAATGCAATTATTCCCAGCATGAGACTGGATGTACACTTTTCAGGCTGTGCAAGATACTGGCAAATCACTAGTATGACAGTATGCTTCCTTACTACATTAAGAGTCTGCTCAGTCAAAGTACCCAGCGTCTGATGAATTGGTATTTCTCCACGCTACCTTACTTCCTGTAATTTCCCCCTGTGATTCATGCCATGTCATACTTCTTTTTGTAATACCTCCTTTCCCTCTGCCCATACTGTTAATATAGCAGTGGTCAAGGGAAGAAGGCTGGTGTTCCCATTGGTCTAGGCAGAAGGAGAGCTGAGAGTTTTCTGGCAGCCGTGTCTGAATGAAGAGAGGCCATGTGTATCTTCCCTGATTGCTTCAAGATGCTGCTGAACTGGTGCACCAATGTTTATTGAGAGGAAAATAGCTGGATTTTTTCCTAGTGCTGTATGGGATGAGGAGCTATGGGAGCTGTATTGCAGAGACCACAGTAAGACTGATGGCTTGTAGTGTCTTACCAGGATAGTTTGAGTGGGGAAGAACCTGTTCTTCTACGTGGGCTTGGAAAGGTTCACTTTCAAAGCAATATGTACCCTTTCTGACAGGTACGTATCCAAAGGCTGTGCATTTTTGCCCATACCTTTCCAAACAAGTATGCTGTGGATGTCACTGGTTTTTTTTTACAGAAATGATCAAACACAGTAAGAAAGGGAAAAAAAAAAGTTTACAGCATACTTTGGTCTGCTTTAGGCCAAACGGATCCAGTCATTTCACCATGATCATTGAGATACATACTGTGCGTCTGAGGAGGGCGAGAGCCAAAGGCATTTAATAAGTTAAAGATGATAGGAGTTTCCCAGGGATCCCATTGCTTCCCTGTGGGCTGGGCTTGGGAGAACACACAGCAGCAGCTGGGGGTGACCTAGTGATGGCAGCCTCTAGAGTCCCTGCTTGTTTTCTTCTGCATGAGGAGACTGTATTATCCACTAGTGACTGCACCATCACAGCTCTGCTGCTGGTCACACAACACATTTCAGCTGAGGTCATCCTGAGCCAGGGTTTAGGCACCCCTGTGATGCAGGAACTCTTTAGTACTGAGTGAACTCTTACTGTACTTCCCTTTTTCCAGTCACAAAATGATGTCCATGGTAAAACACTCCTCCCTTCCTCCCTTTCTACCCACACATTTTCCTTTCACTTGTTCTTTGCTGACCTCAGTCCATCAGTTTTTTTTTTCTAGCTCATAAGTAAGCCTCATGATGTGCTCTGTAGTAAATAACTATTTTATGTAATTGTCTTTGTTTAAATGGAATCCATTAATGATGGATTTATGTTAAATGGTATGTTGCAGGCAAAATCTAAAATTGTTGTAATCAGGACCTACTTTGATCATCCTTTACAAGATAATCCTATTGTTTTACTGTTTTATTGTTTCGAATTATGTATTCAAACCAGGTAAAATACTAGGGATAAAAATATTTATATTTTCCAGATTTGTATCACAAATTGTATTATGTGGTTTAGTCATTGAAAAAAGCCTATATAGATACCTATAAATGTTTTCTAAAGCTCATAGGCATTTCTGTAGAATAGTTAACAATGATGTTCAGAAACATTACTTTCTCAGGAAAAAGAAATCAAAACAAAATTATGTCTGCATAGAAACTGTCCATGCTATGAAAGGCCAAAAAAATCTCAGTGTTTGATTAATTTATTCAGTTTTGGGTTTTTTTGTGTGTGTGTGTCTGTGTGTGCAGAACCATCTGCCCAGACTTTTTGCAGGAAGGGAAGCTTGGAAGCCTTCTGGTGACTGGTCCAAGTTCGATGATTGGCTGAAAACTTGAGATGCCAGGAAAATAAACAAGTAAGATGTCAGGAGCTGGATATCACATTGCCTGTTGCTGTCAGATATTGCTTTTTATTTCTCTCTTTTTTTTTTTTCTTTGAGATTGGGTGCAGTTGATCTACTAGTGAAGGTGGCCTTTTTAAATTACTCCTTAGAAGTGGATGGAATCAGTGACCTTTTATTTTGCCTTGAATAGAGTTCAAGGACAACTCTTGCAGTAGTGGCTTAGTGAAGCGTTTTGTCATCTAATGTTGATATCACAGATTGCCAATTGCTTCCTCTGCCTCAAAAAACATGGCTTAAAAATGACCAGTGACACAAGCAGTGAGAAAGCATAATTCTCATCTTATTTCTCACTGAGTGTAACAGACTGATACTTTAAGATGTTGTGTGGAAAGAAAAAAAGTTTTTGGTTGCACCCTCGTACTTGCCCAGCATGGTGTAGCTGGCCCCAGGTAGCTGGATCACCTGTTGTCAGGGCGCAGTGAGGGCTGTCAGGCTCCCTAGGGGACAGGCTGCTGGGAGCCAGGAGGAGTATCAGCTGGCAGTGCCAGGGCCCCTTAAGCCAGAGCCCCTATTAAGGCTCTGCTGCATTAATAACACAGAAGGAAGTTGTTGGCACGGCAATACTGAGACGGGGTCAAACTAATTAGAGGCCAAACTAATTAACTTCCAGGGAGAGCAAATATCTTTCTTGGGCTGGGCTTAGGTATTTGGTGAGAAGATTATGGGAGACATAACTCAATCATTTCCAGAGAGCTCCTCTCTCAGAGGGGTCAGTTGTTGTGGAAACTTTTTAGTTTGGAACCTGTCCCCTGCAATGGGAAGGAAGGGTTGGGCTCTGCCTGGCATTTCTTACAGGCAATTCACATGTTTCAAGTGTCAGCTCCAGTGGAGAAAGAATTTTTTGGCACTTAATTGCTTCTCTGTGTGTGTTTGTGTGTTGGCAAATAATGTGGTATTTGCGAGGCTGATGTATCGCCAGCATATATAGCTTGTATGCCCCAGGGGGCAAGGAACTGGGGCTGAAAATATAGTCTTGAGGAGATATAAAAGATTTAACTGCTACCTCTGTCCCACCAATACTTTGTCTTTACTGCCTCTGCATGGTGACACCTGCTTCAGGGGTAAATGGGTGTTTTCGGAATACAGCATCTGGGCAAGGTGTGTTTCAAGCTACATTGTAAATTCTGGAAGCATCTGCCATGTTTGTTACATTGACTTTCCTGCAGCAAATATTTCAGACACTAACTTACGGTTACTGTCAGCATTTTGATTGACTAATGAATAGTATTTTCTAGAGAGATTTTTATTACTCTTTCTATCTACATTTACAAAACAAAATTCATCCAGCTTCTCAGAGAATTTTAGGATCTTATAGCTCTTAGCTAGGTGTTTAATCAATCATCTACTTTCCATCCCTTTAGGCTTCCTTCAATGTATGTAATTCATGTTGTGTTTTTATTTAAGCCCATTCAGTTATTTTTTTTTCTCTTTCTGATGATTTCAGATTAGCAACCACTCATATTTGTCTGAAATAATTATTTATTTAAAGTGTATGAAAGAAAATATAATAGCAGAATGATATAGGGACATTTATATACATCTCTACATTTTCTTTTCATATTTTCAAATACTGGTTTTACTAGGGGTACTTAATTTGCATTTGCTTACATGTTCCAGAGAAGCTGATGCTGTCCTGAAATATCTAAAGGAACAGTGTGGAGCAAAGAAATTAGGGGTCGTTGGTTTTTGCTGGGGTGGTATTGCTGTACATCACCTGATGATGACTTACCCAGAATTGAAAGCTGGTGTATCTCTCTATGGTAGGTAAACACAAGGATGTAATAAAAGCAGGTACATATACATACATATATTGTGTAGTTTAAGTACTTGATTTAGCATTATTTATTCAAATCAGGCTGTTGGTTGATGAAGAGAGATATTTTGCATGGGAATGGTTCAAAGCTGTGCCAGGGGAGGTTCAGACTGGACATTCGGAAGCATTTCTTTACCGAGAGGGTGGTCAAACACTGGGACAGGCTGCCTAGAGAGTGGTCGATGCCCCAAGCCTGTCAGTGTTTAAGAGGCCTTTGGACAATGACCTTAACAACATGCTTTAACTTTTGGTCAGCGCTTAATTTGTCGGGCAGTTGGACTAGATGATCATTGTAGGTCCTTCCCACTGAAAAATTCTGTTCTGTTCTGTTCTGTTCTGTTCTGTTCTATTCTATTCTATTCTATTCTATTCTATTCAATTCTAATCAGAGTAGGAAAGATATTATGCAAAGAAAATGGTGGTGAGGCTATTTGCTCCTAGTTGCAGAATGGGTCATAGCAGCCATGTCTTTATTTCAGGTCTGAACAGAGAGACATGCTGTCCTTTGGTCACCTTCCCAATTTAGCTCCCTTTTCCTGTTTCCTGCATGCTGCAGAGCTAGAACTTAACCCGGGAGCAGAGAATGTTATTTTTGTTGTAGCTACTGTGTAAAGTTAGACTGTGGTTATTTTAACACCAGCTTTCTTTTTATGCTCTGCTCAAGAAGCTGGGATAGCTAAGCTGCCCTTTGCCAACGTTCTCAAAATGTAAATTTTGGTCTACTTACTGAAGCATTGGCTTCAGTTCAAAAGAACTCAAGCTGACTTAAATAGAGTTTTAATCTAGGAGGGTATTCTAGGAGCCATGGTTACAGTAGCTTGAAAGTAAAGCTAATATTTATGACTACATATTGCATGGGACATGAAAACTTTTCACTGCAGAAGCAGAGTGCTGTATTTGAACCTGCATTTCACCTTAAAAGTCAGTTGAAGAGTTTCTTTGTTTCTCCAATGTTTTCTAGGACTAATCAAGGATTCTGATGATGTATCTAATCTCCTGAACTCTACATTTTTCATTTTTGCTGAAAAAGATGACTTCATTCCCCTTCATCAAGTATGCTAATAACCTCCATCTTCTTTCATTTCAGCATAGTTATATTTCCATCCTGAATTTGGAGTCAAAACTCAGCCTCATAATAGTGCTTGAAGGTCAAAAAATAAGCAAAAGAGTGGAGCAAGACATGGAAGGGCTAATGTAACCTAGGCAAAGAATGAAAACTAGATTTTTTTTTCCTTAAGTCTCTTCCTTTTGTAAAAGTATGGCTAGTAACCCAAGTAACAAAGTTTTATCAAAATCCTACTGCTGTTTTGGAGTACTCTACTCTGGGAGCTATCCTTTGCTGTATGACTTTGTTTTCCACTGGTCCTAGGAACCTATAAACTGTGTAGGATATGCCAAATTGCATCCATAGGTGTCTGTTAGAAGCTTTTTGTTCAGTTAAAGTGTATTTAGCATTGTCATATATTTCACATGTAGGAAATACTTTTGTTATATCCATATATTTGCAGGTTGTTGGACCTGCCTTTTTATTCTAACAAGTCTTCTAGACCCCCTACTGCAAAGGTGTTTTTTCTTCATATAATTTTACTTTTTGTTTAGCCCATATGGAACTTGGTTATTAGTGTCTTGGATGAATGACAAATTAGGGACGTAAGTGATGAATAAGCTGAGGGCTGGCAGCATGAAATATGGCTATATGAATACAACTACTGCTATGCTCTATATTGCAGGTCACCCTGCTGGAGCAGAAGCTAAAGAAAAATTGTAAAGTCTATTTTGAAGTTAAAATTTATCCCGGACAAACTCATGGTTTTGTACATCACAGAAGAGAAGATATCAGTCCTCAAGATAAGCCTTATATTGAGGAAGGAAGAAAGGATATGATCAACTGGCTGAATAAATACATTTAATAGAAGAGCAATCAACTTACTTTGTAACAAAATTATGTAATACACTGGAGATTTTCGGTAACACATTTTAGAAAATTGGAGGGGAGTTTGCTGAAATAGAAATGAAAGAAAAAAGCAAACAGAATATTTTAGATGATTTTTGTCAGTAGATTCTCATTGATACTTTCATAGTTTGCTCTTTTGAAGAAGTCTCAGATTTCACCTAGCAGTGTCATGTTTTAATATGCTCTGAAATATTCTCCAGTTCCTTGAGGTTGATCTTAATGCTCAAAGTAAGTTAGACTGATGGTAAATTAATCTCTGTGTGTATTACGGCCACTGTTCATCTAAGTTCCACATAAATCACAAGCCCAAAATTTAGGGACGCAAATACATGTTTTGGTGAAGCTCATTTTGAGAGTCTAGGCTTTTTTGACTCGTACCCTGGTGGCAGATGTGCATTTAACAGGTGACATAAATAGGCATGTCTTCTTTCAAAATTTGTGGCTAAGGTTACTCAGATGGGGTACTAACTTCTCAGATTACCTTTGGTTCTGTGCAACTCTATAGATGATTTCCTGGTCAGTTTAGGAATTCAAAAGTATAATGCAATCTGGAGGCAGGGCATTTTAATACATGGCTTACAAAATTTAAAAATAGTCAACAGTATGTATTAACCACCTCTCTCTCAATGGGATTTTAATTTATTTTGCTTTTTCCCATCCATGTTTTCCTCCTTTACATGCTGCTAATGGCCCTCCATCTTCCCTGTGGGGAGGTCTTCAGAGAATTCTGGCCTGTCACTGCTGATTGTTACTTTCCATATACCATCTATATGTAATGTATTAATCCAGCTGTTACCTGAGTGATACAGCTCTCATAACACATTTTTCCAGGAGAAGAAGGTAGAGGTCTGGAAGTTTATTGTACCTTAGTTACCCCAGCGTGGAACCTGGGATAACTCCACATTAATGGAGTTCCATTAGCATTAGAAGGTTAGCTAATGTGCAAGAGGATGATCAGGTCATATATTTAGAGAGCAGCAGCCATTCATAAATACCAGAATGGCATGTGTACTGTAACACTGACACCGTGACTAAGCAAAAAGAAAAAACCAAACTGAGATGCAGCATTTGATTGGTGCGAAAGGGTAGCTACAAGTCACAAGTACAGCCACATCTTCATGATAAAACTAAGTCACCGAGTAAGAGCCGGAAATGCAGGATCCAAAAGAGGTACGTGTTTACATTACAAAGCACAAACAACTGCACGTACGGACGTCATGAATGTGTTGAATTAAGTTTTGACTTCTAAGTAAAAAAACCCGCATGGATTGCCTAGCAAGGAACATGGAAACAACTGGAAATCAAATTAAAAACCATATAATTTCTAAAATTTAATGTTAATATTAAGGTAAAGGGGAATAGTCCTCTGTATAAAGAAGAATTTCTGGAGCTGCATTACTGTGACGAAGGGAGTGGAAATGTGGTTAAGCAACTTCAGTGGAGAGAAAGTTCTGCAAGCACTGCTGTCATTTCTCTTTTCTAGGAATGAGTTAAACTGCCAATTTTCCTCACATTTTACTACTGTTCTTTGAGGTTGCTATGGAGTATCTAAGCCCCCTGTGTGCTGTAATTTGTTGTTTGTAGTATACAAGTGGGAAAAGCCAAAAAACCAAACCAAACCAAAAGTGTTGTGTTTTGAACCTTATGACTTCACTCTGGAATTCTCTGGTAGGCTTTTTTTCATTCGTTTGACTTATTTTAGGAATTATAAATAAATAACATTGAGAAAGTTATTTAGAATATGGGAAAAAAGATTATATATGAAGACTAAA
>VZTV01110324.1:0-29903 GCA_013400875.1 Anhinga rufa
AAAAAAAAAGTCAAAGAAAAGCAGTGAGAGCAGCAAGCCCCGCACCGCTGCCCTGCTCGGGCTGGCTGGCTGCGAGGCGCAGCCCGGGCGAGGCGGTGCTAATGCCCCTGCGCTTTCCAGATTAAGCACGAGTGCTTTGTGCAGATAAATTGAAAACCCTCAGCCCTGGAATACAGACTCATGTAGAGACGCTGTCAGGTTAGAGAGGGAGCAGCTGCCTATGGAAAAAGAGATAAAAAGCCAAGAGAGAGACTGGTGCACCTTTATGTCTTGAGTCGTAAGCTGGAGACGGCTTTCAGATGGGAAAATGCAGAACTTTGAAACATATGTATTTATTTATATATTATACACCCACTCATACAGCTCCACTTATCCTAAATACAATTATATAGGCATGCACACAAATGTGTATACAAACACAAATACACAATGCTAGGAGTATCCTACAACTTCAGATGCTTGTGCCTCCCTACAGCACGCGTCTGAGTGCTGGCCCCAGCAGCACAGCACCGAGATCAGACCCCATGGACACAGCAGCCCGGCCGTGGCCGCTCCTGCAAACTCAGTGGCAGCAGCAAAAAGCACAGGAGGAGACAGGGCTCAGGGCAGCACCCGGGATGAGCCGGGTGGCAGCAGGCCATGCGTGGGGGCGAGCACGCTCCAGCACCCCCGCAGCCTGCAGCGGGGACACCCTGCTCCTCCGTTGACTGCCATTTAATGAATTATCCTTGTCAATTAACTCCTTTACTTCCCTCCTTTCACGTATAGCAAGTGACAGTCCCCAAGCCCTCTTTAGCATCCCTCGGCAGAGAGCGGAGGCGAGGGGATGGGGGTGGGGACAACAGGACCAGCTTCTGGGGGACAGTCGCATCTGCTGGATGGGTTGGGAGGACTTCTGGCTCCGCTTCTGCTTTGGGAGTTGAATCACGACAGGGAAAGGCTAACAGCAGAAGTGAAATTATTTCCCATCTTCCCCGAGCCTGGCTCGCTCTCTCACACACTCCCACAATCTAGCCCATGATCTTTAAGTGAAACTGGTTTTCATCATTACTTGTTCAATCTAATCAATCAAAATTTCAACTAATGGCAGGGAGTTATCATTCCATTCAGCACAGAAAGGGTTGGGTTTGGGTTTTTTTTCCTTAAAAAAAAAAGTCACAGCCCTCACGTTGCTGATTCAAGCACTGGGCAGCCTCTGCCAGCACCCCTCTATCAGCCAAGCGGTGACGCTGGGGCCTTCCCGGCGCCGCGGGTTAAACCCGCTGCTGCTTTTTATAGACCGAAAGCACCGACCCTACTGATAATTTTTTTTTTCCTCCTCCTCCTTTGATTTTCTTCCGTGGGATTTCTCTGTGCTTGCCCAGGACGAAGGGCAGCAGCTCACCCTGTGACGGCGAGGGAGGGGAGGGCAAGCGCGGTGGGGAAGGATGGAGGGAGAGGGGGGTTAGAAGAATCCATTTGTAATTACTGAAATAAACACAAGCCGGGGAGAAATGCAAATGCCTTGTGTTGTGAATTACTTGACAGAAGAAGTGACAGCTTTTTATTAGGGTAATAACAGCGAGGAGTTTTAAAATAGAATAATCGGTGCAACAAAAGCAATTTTCATTCTGAATTTTCATTTTAAATGGATGATCTCGTTTTAATCAAGCGAGTCATCACAAAATGCTTTTAATTACCAAAAGTCAAGAGCTATATTGTAATTTTAATGTCTACTTTCAGGCTGATGATTAGATTTATATAAAATGTGTGTGTGTTTGGGGGGTGGTTGTTGCCCCATTCCTGCTTTCTGTCATTTCCCCCTCAAGTGAGCACAAGATCTGAATTTGCCATTCAAAAAAAACCTAAAAGGCCTTTTGGAAAGTGCATTCACCTTGCCAACAAATACGGAATGGGCTTGAAGCAGAAGATATTTGTTAAAATCTGGGTTTGTTTATTTTCTTCCCCTATCTCCTTCTGTGTTATTTGAAGCAGCTGAGCTGCTAACACAAAGTTTGACTTTTTGTGCTTTTAAAGTCATTCTGGGATGCTGCCGTAAGCCGAGAGATTGGACCACTTCCCGCAGACTCAGAGAAGGATCCGCATCCACCATCTACCATCATGCCAGTGAAAAGGCTAATTTCAGGCTCAATTCCAAGCACAAAACCCACCTCTTTAGAAGAAAAATGGCTGAGGCTGTGCGCTTTGTGATTAGAGCTGAGACTACACAGCCAGGTCCTCCCTGGCTCTGCGAGGGGCTCCTCCAACACCCACCTGAGATTCAACAGAGTCATTTATACCATGCAAACTGGGTGCACATCAGGAAGGGGAGAAGCTGGCCTTTTTTTCCCCTGGTACTACCTGCTAAGGTGTCTTCCTCCTCACATTGAAATACGGACAGTTTTAAGACTGGAGACTGTTCATTTGAATGAGCATGGCTGCAAAAAATAGCAGTGGTCCTGGGCAGCCCTCGGGGGATCCCCCCCAAAGTGGCCACGTTCAGCGGGGCTCGCTCAGTGCGTGGGTGTCCTTGGTGGAAAGCAGGCGGTTCCTGGGGAGTTCAGCTGAGATCTCCTGGACAAATCTCTTGTGCTGTTTAAGTAACCCTGACCTGGCCTGCAGCAATGTCCAAGCAGTGGGAATGGCTCCAGACCCGGGAACAAGAGGAAGGTACGGCATCGTGGCCAGCACGTCCTACCCAGCGCAGGGCTCCGGGCTTGCCTGCCCTGGCCAAAGTGGGGAGAAGGAGGAATGAGCCCAAGACGCAGCTGGGATGTACGTGGCGACCGGGATGTTGCTTTTCAGTGCACAGTGAGAAGGAAACTCAGCAGCTTTCAGTTGCTGGGAGCTCATCTGTCCCTGCTGAGCAAGAGCAAGGGGTGTCTTTGCTGAATTCATGTTTTGTAACCTTCCCCCATCAAGACCTACCCTAACGCCAGAGGGAAATGATGTTGGCTCCCGTAGCAGGAACTGCTCACTCACCCCAAGATCCCACAGGAGAACATCTCCGTTCAGAAGATGATTTGAACTTCATGAGCAGCCCAGGGCCCGGAGAGCACCCCCACCTCTGCAACCATCTTCCCCCATCTCCCCTTCAAGTCGTTTCAAATGCTGCGTATACCGCACCAGCCCCGAAATAAAGAAAACTACTCAGAACTCTTTTTTTTTTTTTTTTAAATCTGTAAGACATGGAGGCACTGGCTTTTGAAAGTCAGTGTAACAAGGCTCCCTCACGTCCTTTGGCTTTATATGTCTTTTCCTCCTGTGCTGCACACTTTGCTCCTTTCATGCTGCTGTTCAGACCCAGCACGGTGAGAGGGGATGAAAGCCATTTGCAAATATGTTCTCAGAACAAAAATCTGCTTTCCCCCCCATTTAAAAAGCGATTCCTGTTGCTGTGCATTGTTTGCATGCAGGGATTAAAAACACTTGAAAGCCTGAACCAGAAAGGAGATGTCTCATTTCTAAATTCTCCATGAAGGCGTGAACGAAGACACAATACGGAGCCAGTGCTGACATGCACAAAACAGCTCATTATATGGGAGAAAAAACAGCACCTTTCACCTCTGACAAGCTGGAAAAGAGAAAATCCCCACCAGATAACTTGACCGAAAGCCTCACGGGAGAGGTGTGAGTGTGCTGGAGTGATGGGAGCTAATTGGGAGAGCCTCCACCATTTCATAGCAGCGCAGGCGAGAAAACCCATCCTTTTGCAGTTTAATAAATAAAATATACCAGCAAGAGACTCCTTCCCTGTTCCCCTTTAATTCCTGTGGTCCCAAACTGAGCTGAAACCCTTTGCATCGCACTGCACAGCTGAGCAGAACCTGCTTTTAGCAGAGCTATTGGGCTCCTGCCCATGCCATCCCTTTGGAAATCTGGGACAAGGGCTTTGGTGAGGTTGGTTTGAAGCCGTATAAACAATGCCCACACCGTGGGGGCGTGGAAGGGATGAACTTCAGGGCTGTTTTAATCAATCCTGCTCAGGATCCACTGGCCCCAACCGGGCACATTGTCGAGGGCTTCTTTGGCCAACAGGTCACTTCGGCAGCCATCTCCAAAGCCCTCAAATTAAAATTGCTCGTGTTTTTAAACAGATCCTCCACCATATTTGAGTGGCTGGTTTATTTTCCCAGGCAGGACTGGCCTAGAAGAGATCCTCTTCCCCTCATCCTGGCACTGCCTGTGTTTTTTGACTGAGAGCTAAGACCATCTTGATGCTTCTATTTTTTTTTTTTAAGAATTTAATAAAGATCCTCAAATATTCAAACAACGCAAGCATCAGACACAGAAATTAGCTGAGCCTTTAGAGGCCGGCTTTCTTCCTTCATTAATATCAATAACAACCGTGGAGCTTAATTGAGCCACTTTGAAAGCTGCCTTTGGAAAAGCACATGCCAGCAAGAGAAAACCAGGCTCGCCATCACGCCTGCCTTCCCTGCTGTGCCTCCTCCTGCAAGCTCATACCCGAAATCTGGTGGCTGCAGATCTGCAGGAGGCTTGTACCCAAGGAAGATGGGGAAAGCTTCCCATCTCGTGCAACGCAGAAAGGCGGGTGAGATGTGAGTAAAATGGTTCCTTTGCAAATCTTTGAATCATTTCCACAGTGAGAACCAGAGATTTGCTCATCCTGGGGATGAAACCTTGGAGAGAAGCAGGGCGGGAGGTGGGTACTGCTGTGCACAGCGGCGTGTGTATCCCTGCCTGTACTTGTGTCTTGGTGTCTTCCTTACCTAGATATATTCCAGCTCCGCTACTCACTGCTTTCCCCATTTCATGCCTGGAATTCAAAAGATCTGTGTATTTATCTGTTGCTCTGTTCAAATTACCGACTGGGCTGTGCTCTCCACGGTCTCTCTGGGAACAGGCAAGATGCTTCACGGCTTCTTGATTGAAGCAATCTTTCTGCCGAGGTGCTTTTTTCTTTGCACAGGGAAGAAAAAAAAAAAAAAAGCAGATTTTTTAAAAAATATTTTTTTCCCTTTCTTATTTTTGCTGAGGAGCATCAACTTGAGGTGAAATATTTCCCAGTGCTGACAAAAGCTTTGATATTGTAATGCCAAATCCATCAAGGCAAAGCTTTTAACTCTGCATTGTTCTTTTTTTAAAATATTGGATTTGTGACGTTTGTCCTCCTTCCTCTTGCCCACGATTGATCCGCCTGTCCTATTTATCTCCTCCATCACACTGGGCCGTGGCCTCGAGCCCACTGGAGACTTTGTATGGATTGCCCAGGATTTTGGATGAAGCCAGCCAGTTATTTTCCCTTCCCCTCTTCACCTCCATTACCTGTTGTTTATCTTCTAACCAGGCCTGGGCGAGGGTTTTTTTTCTGAATCCAATTGACCAGAAAATGCACATCCCAGCTTTGTGAACTGGGGTCAAGTTTGGTTAAAAAATAATTTGGATATTTGAAAAGCTCTTCCCTGCGTCAAAATTCTTCCTCAGCATTTCCAAACCCAAACGTTTCCAAGATGAGGACATGAAAAGTTTCATCTAGAAATTAATTACCTCCGGTTGTGAAGTGCCTTGAAAAGACGATGGAAGTTCTTACACGTGGAGAACAACCATTTTGGTTTTCTCCAACTCACCAAAAAATAAATCTCAGGTCAGTTTTAAATGATGTTTCCCTCCACGCCAGCGCACCCTATGCATCGGTTAGGGAATGTTGGCATCTATTTCATGGCCTGATTCTGATCTGAAGGCTCAGCCTGTCCCTCCCGACCCACCACCACCATCCCTCTCCCCAGGCATTAGTCTAAACCTCTCCCAGTACTGACTCTTTGGTGTTTCTAAGTTAACCACTTATTTTCACTACTTTTCCCTTCAGTCAATGGAAAGAGACTATCTTCTCAGGAAAGCAATTGCAAACATGAAGCTAAACTTGCTGTGACAGATTAAAACAGGCTCTGTTTGGAGAAAGAAGGAAAAACACCGCTGTGAAGGAGGTCGCTGCCGCGTTTGGCTCGAAGCAAATCCCATAAACCAGGCAGGATGTCAGCTCCGTAACTCCAAATGGGCACTGGGGTTACTGGCGACTGGCAACATCATGGATGTAAAGAGTTAGTGTAGAGGATTAAACTTTAATGAGGGCTTTTAGCATTAAAGGTATTGAAAACACAATAAGAAAGAAAAGAAAAAGGTCTCAGGGTCCTTTCCCCCATTCACACGCACACACACGGAGCGTCTCTCGTCGAGGTGTTTGCACCCGTCAGCTATTGAGGGTCATTTTGAGATGAAGAATTACATACTGGAAGCGTTGTTTTCCAGCCTCGAGTCCCTGAAGATGCTTCGATGCTGCCACAGGGCAGATTTCCCCTTATGAGAGCATTTTGCCCTCTCCCACTGGTACCAGATAGCCCAGCCAGAGCCATTCTAGTGCTTTAACTCACAAGTTTTTGTCCTCCAACCCTCCTCCAGGATTTAATAAAAAAAACCTAACCCCCCCAAAACAACCAGCAAAAAAACCCCCATTCAATTATTTAAAATGGGGAGGAACAACAATAAAGTTCCCCCAAACTGGCAATTATGGACTACACAGGCTATAGAGAGGAGCAACTCCGAACTCCAGTTTGGTTAAACAAATCTGGTCCTTAAAAATCGCTGCAAAACCTTCCCTTGAAAATGCTTTGAAGACAGGAAGCAAAGTACTCACAATGCTGACTGAGGAACCTGTGATATAAGTCTCCCTTAGCTTGTTTCTGCCTACTTTAAGACTTAATTAGTATTAAAGGCCCTAGGAAGTCTGAATATTATTTATAGAGAACGTAGCGGTAGATATGGCCTAAGGAAAAAAGGAGGTAAGGCTGAACTACAGAGCCTGTCCAGCTGACTAAACCTACATTTTTACTGCTTCATTGCTTAAGGGAAAATCTGGTGCAAATCTGGGGAATTTTTCCCCCTTCTCCTGCCCAAAATGCCAAGGTATTGCAGAGCTTTCTGAGCCTGGAACTGGAACAAAGAAAAAAGGTCAAAGCTCTCAAAATAATTTGGAGAAATGTTGGCCAAGATGGTTCATTTTTACTCCGACAGGTTTTTTTTATTAACTTGCACTATCATTTAAAGCAAAAATTGATCTGGTAAAAGACACTGAGAAAGCTGTTAGCCCAACGCAGGAACGGCCTTAGAGGTGTTGCGGTGAGAGACGTTGGTCTCCCCAGCTCCGAAGGGCCTTCTGTGATCTCTGCCTTTGCTGGCAGTAATGAATTCAGAATTTCTTAGTAATTAACAAAGAATAATAATTAATTCTTAGTAATTCTTAATAATTACTACTAAGATTTTTCTTAGTAATTAACTCAGAATTTCTAGAAATCCTCAGTAATACAAAGCCACTGAATCCTAGCCCTTTCCAGATTAAAAGATACGTGTGTAGAGGATTTCGGTGAATTTGCCTAAAGTAAAAGCTGGAGACACAGATGACTCTATTTACAGAAACAAGAGAATAAATGAATACATTCTCCTCTGGTCCCTGCTTGGCTGGAAGATGCCCATTCCCGTCTCCAAAGCCACCATGGCCTCAACGCATCCCCAGTGGTTGGGGCAGCTCATCATTGCTCAGGGCTGGACCGTGCCCCCTCCCTGCGGGCAGGATGCGGCCCTGGGCAGAGCCATCCCTCGCTCACAGCTCTGCAGCCAACGTAGCAGATTTTGCCTTCAGTGATCAGTTCTAAAATATACCTCTGGGGTTTGCATTAGAATTTTTGTTTGACCTTTAAAGAAAAGCTCTAATCGACAACCAATTTCTGTCTCATTTTGTGACAGCTTGCTTTGTACTGTCAATCACAGGTAAGTTGTTAAGGAGAAAATCAGGTGGGCAGCCTCCCCCCATGAGAGCCACAACAAAGAAAAGCCTATAGTGACACCAGGAATTCCTCTAATCGCTCTTTTCCAGCTGCTGAAAATGCCACAAAGGGTTTTTTCTAAGGATCTGGAGACGCTATCTCATCAGGAGGCAGGAGAAAACCCACAGCAAGCTGCTGCTTTAGCACGGCGCTTCCTGACATACCATTAGTGATCGATTCTGCCTGGAGTCCCCACACCGCAGCTGGGACGGGCCCGTGGATGGGCTGGATGGTTGAATGTGAAGGCTTCTGCCCCAGGGAAATGATACAAAAGATGGGAAAAGAGGAAAGAGGTGGAAAGGTGTAGGCGGGAGAGCAGATAGCTTTGAGTAATCACGTTGGGACACTTTGAGAGGTGGGAGAGAGGCAAAAGCCCATTTTGGTCCCCATTTTGGCTTGCAGGGCTGCAGTCCTTGCTCAGGCATCTTCCCAGCCCAAGCATGCTGGAGCATCGCTCGCGTTTGGACAACATACCACCGCCACAAAGCCTTTGCCTGTCCCGTGAAAGAGAAATTCCATCCATGGAAGGGATGGGCATACACCGATCACCCCTCTGCCAGGGACTGGCTCAGCTCCAGACAGACACTGAGGCACTAATAACATGTCACCCCTCTGCTTTCGAGCCTCTTTTCACCCCAGAGTGAAGCTATTCAACACGCTTTGTGCCAAAGACAAAATGAACTTTGCTACCCAACTCTGCTCCCTGACAGCTGCTCCGTGCTCGCTCCGGCAGCCGTATTTCACAATTAGTACTGACTCTATAGTTGGCTCTAATTAGCTCCTTATCACCTCCAAAAAGTGCAAGTGTAGGAGCCACAGGGCCCTATGCCCAGGCAGGGCGACAAGCAGAGGCTGTTGGAGAAGCAGCCTCATCAGCTGCCGCAGCCGGCTGCGCTGTCGCTGTCCTACAAAACTCCTCGCTGCGCTGGGGTTTAAGCGTTGCTCCGGGCAGGGATCGCTATTTGAAAGCCAGTGTTGCCCCCCCTCAACGCGTGCACGAGGCTCCCATTTGTGCTGATGGAAGCGGGTGAGCCAAGCCTGAGCACCGAAGGCACGCAGCAATTGCAACAGCTCCTGCAACAACGCCTTGAGCGAGATTGGAAGGGCCCAGGCTCGAGGCGCTGCACGAGGGGCCAGGGGAGCTCCCGGCCCGCACAGCGCTGTGGGATATTTCCCCTTGCAGCGGCTGGGTGCTTTTGGGGCGACAGCAGCTCCATGTCCCTTCCCCACAAGTGTAGGCTGGTGTTTCACTTGGAGTCACTCAGCAAAGATTAACCACCGTGAAAAAAGCATCGGGTTTGATCTGATAAAGCCTTGGAAATGCTGAAACGGGCACCTAATTAGCTGAAGATTACAGGTATTAAGCAGGTATTCGATCCTGCTGAACAGGGGCTGAGTCCTGCCTCTGTGCTGGGCTATCCTGGTCCCTATGTCCCTCTGTCACTGACTGCCACAGGGTGAGGCAGGAGGGCTGCCCAGGGCTCAGCCACCAACACTTTTAATTGCTTACAATATCGCACAGACAGCTGAAGACACGAGGTCCGCTTCACCCCAAACTCAGGCAACTGATGGCAAAGGCATTTGTCACTCTTCCCCACTCCAAAACCAGGAAGCTCAAACAATATGCATCATTTATGCACCTTGAGAAGCAGAGAAAATCAGAATTAAAAACAGACTGGTGCCTCTGTCTGCATGTGTCTGCATGAAATATTCAGCACAAACTCCGAGTCCTGCTGCGTGTCAGGGCTTGGGAGCGCTGCATCTCCTCACTCTGCAATCAGAAACCATGACAGCTCACAAAAAAATAACAGCTGCGCGATGCAACAGATACCATTTCAGGTCAACTGCTAAGATGAAGAGGTGTTTCGAAGCCTCTTCAATATTTAAACCAAGAATGAGACACATCAAGACCCAATCGCTAATGGCTTCTTGCCTTGCACTGCCACAGTAACACCAGGAAATTGGATGACTTGCTGGGATCACTGGAGATCGTCAGGAAGGGTGAGGAAAGAAGGGCTGTCTGTTGTAATTGCTCAATGTCCAAGCCTGCTCTGCCTGGGATTGCAGCCAGGCATGAACAAGGAGGAAGATGTAGGCTGACTCCTGAAAATCCCAGGCAGCAAATGAGCCCTACCTGGGTGGACCAGATCCTGCTTTAGGAACTGCTTGCAAAGTCTCGTCTCTCTGGATAACAGTGAGCAAGATCTAGTCTTTCACACACAGAGATGACAAGCCAAATCCTCAAACCCTCCCTGTCTGCTTAAGAGAGCTTTGAGGCTTCCCCTCAGTGCCTCGCTGGGGATCTGCCGCTGGCACAAAGCCATCGCGGGCAGCTTTGCAGAATCTCCTCCTGCAACGCCACAGACCGGGGTGCTCCCGCTTGGCAGCGCTTAGCGTGGGCCCCCTTCGAGGGCGGCGGCGGTGGATGAAACATCAAGTATCCCCCCAAATATTTCCATTATTGAGAAGATGGTTTAGCTGCTATCTCACCCCAGGAAAACAGACTAGTGCCTTCTTATTTCTGGTTTCCAGCAGCAGATGGACATTAAGGTGGATAGGAAAATGACACTGACCCACGAGGCTCCTGTTTAATTCCAGTAAGCTGAACAGGGATCAAACATCTGCCCTCTAGCGCTGGTGTAGACTGCGCTACCTACAGATTGCAAAAGAGCTGGGAGCAGTGAGCTAGTGCAATGCACCACCGTCACGCACCGTCACCGCTGGCATGTGATGCTGGGGAGCCCCTGCTACGACCGTGGTTGCAACCTCTCGTTCGAATGGGCAGCCATCCAGCATCCCCTGCCTGCGAGCTGCCTCCCACCCCGCCAGTGCTCCCAGCTGAAGCTAAACAAGGGCCAGGTCTCCTCCAGTGCAAGGAAAGGGAGGTGATTTCCCAAAGACAACCGAGATTTGGGTTTGGGTTGAAATTTGTGGCTGTCTCCTTTTAATCCCCTCCCTGGGACTCGGAGCATGGTTTTTATTGCCCTTGTCTCCTCTCTGCGTTTGGAGTCCTTCAGAGCGGACAGGAGTACTAAAAAAAAAATCACCTGTCAGGTTTCCCAGTTGTTACAAACAAAATGTCCTTTACAAAAACGTAACAAGTAAAATCTTCATATTGTGTGTGCTTATTCACATAAAATATTTAGAAAGCTCCTAATGTTTTTATGGCTGTAATTAATCTTGTGTCATGTTGGGGGAGAACAGAACATAAAAAATTACTCTGGCATCAGGCAGGAGCTCAGGCTTCCCAAGGCAGGCCTGCATCATGTCCACACTCCCAAGGGTCGAGGGGACACACGCGTGTGCTTTGTGGGGTCCCCATTCAACCAGGACAGCCTGATGGGGATGCTGGGGGGCTGAACTGTGTGCCTGTCACGTTGCCTCTGCTTCATGGATGCCGACACCATTTCCAGCAGCTTCGTGGCTGTGTATGCATTGAACAAGGGGCAGCACCGTGATTTACGCCAGCCCCACTCCCCGGGGCTGTGCCGCAGTACAGTTTGGCTGGGACTGGGGCTCCAAGTGTGTCTCCCTCTGGAAAACTGACCCCACAAGATACAGGCTCTTTTTAATGTCTAAAATCATGGGGGTTTTAAGGAAAAGCTCCCCGCACGTTCACTGCAGTCATCTGGAGGACTCCGACTAGCATGGGAGTCTGAACACACATAAATTGTCGCCGATCAGAGACTTCTGGCCCAGCGTACCTTGCCAATAACTTATTTCATGGGAATATTCCCAGAAATATGATGCTTTAAAATCAGGTCCAGCCCTTGCTATCTACAACTTCTCACCAATGATGAGATTTTGGCCAAGATGCAGGAGATAACCGTTTCCTGCAGCTCCCTGTGCCACAGATGGAGAATAACCAGCCATGAGGGGAAAAACCAGACAGCTGCTAGCCGAGGCACTGCTTGCTGCGGGAGGACAGCTCAGCCTTGGCCAAAATGGGTGCAGATCCAACATTTCTGGTACTCGAATTCTTTTATCATAAAAGCATGGGAGAACCTGGCCCACTGCACCAGGGCTGGCCATAGAGGAGTTTGCAATCAATGCCCAAGAAGAGAGATAGGTTTGGCCTCAGCAGAGTAAAGCATTTCACTGGCCTAACAAAGAAGAACGTATCTGACATTTTAATCTTGATCCTTACACTTCGAAATTGCCCTTTGGAGAAGGAAGATAACGTGTGAGGTACAGGGCTGCTCCTGGGGACCCACCAGCCCATGAAACGCCGACATCCTGATGAAGCCGAGTACCACAGACCTTGTACAGCTCAGGGATTTGGATCACCCAATGGAGACACTGGGCTGGTGGAAGACCTGGCCCAGCGATGGAGCTGAGCAGAGGTAACTGGGCATCTCGATTTTCCTCCCTGAGCAGAACAGGGTGTTTATCCAGGCTGGGAATTAAGGTTCAACAAGGTCCATCATTGGTGCTCGCTCCCAGTGCTGGTGAGGCACTGTGGAAGGGGAGGATGGTCCCAATAATGGCACATTGGTGAGGCGTCCTGCCAAGCGTTGCTTCATGAGTTTGTATATACCACGAGCACCATGTGGATTTATAGTCCTGTTTATTATTCAAAGCCATCTGGGCTTTAACCTTCCTCCTGTGTGGAGCAAGAAGGGTTCAGGTAACGGCACACAAATCCCGAACGTGAAGCTGTTATGCACATCCAGAGACACAGATGGACAGCAAGAAATATAGAAAGGCTAGCGCGAGAAGAGTTGATGCATAACACGGCCCAGGACATGGCTGGGCTGGGACTGCAGGGGAAGGGACAGCTCTCTGCACGGGTTGCACAAAGCTCAGGAGCGGGGTTCAGCTGGACCCCAAATCCACCAGTTCCTTTCTTCCTCAACTCCCATGGACTTCTGCGCAAGCTTTTTCTTTTTTTTTTTTTAAATTTAGTTGACTTTCAAAGTAGCTGAACTGCCAAAGCTGCCCATTTTGCTTGCAGATGCTCTGCATTGGCTGCCTCTAAACCCCTTTAAATAGCCACAGCTAAATCACAGCTCTGTCAGGCGATGCTCTATTTAACAGAAGCTGCCTGTCTTGCGCAGCAGCCGCGGCCCAGGAATCTCCTCCCGAGTCCATTTTCTCAGTGAGTGGCAGCAATAAATAAAATCCAGCCTGTTGGTCCTTGAAATGCTACCATGGCCTCTCGCTTGATTACTTCTGTCCAGGATTTTGCCAACTGTGCTGCAATCTCCTGCAGATGCTGCCTCCCTCCGCCTGCCACCTCCCCGGGCTGGATGGGGGAAAGAGGCAGCGATGGGATCACACATGGAATGGGATCTGAGAGCAGGTGCAGGGCAGCAAAGGGGCCTTGAGGGGGCATTTCCAGAAGGATGTGCCTCTGTCAGAGCCTCTTGCCCTTGAGCTGTGCAGCAAAAGCGAGGTCCTGCTCGGGAAAGCTCCCAGGTTGTTTCTTGCAGGAGCAGGGAATGCTCCCACTGCCTTGGCCCGGCTCCAGGGTAGTTAATTGCATTCTGCCTGCCCAACATTAATTAATTTGGTGTCGTGCAGAGACCACTGTGCTGGGTGCATCCGGGGAAAAAAAAAAAATCCCCCACCTCCCACACCCAATAAATAACAGAGGGGGAGGGAGCCCGGCTGGCAGTTGGCTCCGAGGCTCGGCAGCCTGGACACAGGGACCCACTCCCAGCGGGAAGCATCTTGTCGGGATTCAGCCACCTCCTTGCGATGCTGGACCCAGCTCGGTTTGCCCTGACACCAATTTGCTTTCACCTACGAGTGAATGGATCCAAGTCACACACAGAGGTCACCTCCAGTTTGCTCCCTGCATCCGTTCCCAGGGCGGAGGGTGACGGTGTCGGCCAGGAAAAGTGCTTCAAAGACCAACTGATGGACAGAGATTGTTGGGTACCAACTGGCCACCCTGGCAGTGCCAGACTGGGCTCTCAGGAAGGTCCATGGGATTCAGTGTGGCTGCAGGACTTGTACGGATCTAGGGGCGCCGTAGGCTTCATGAGCATAAAGGGAGGTGGTGCTGCATAAGGAGATCCTCTTTATTGACCCGTGCGATCGCTGGGTGGGAAGGTGGGCATTGCTACGCTCCATCCTGTGCCCCCAGATAAAAGTACATGCACATCAGGGCTGGGGAGGTAAGAGAGGTCTCCTGTGGATCTCTGGAGGCTCACAGGCAGAGGGGTCAATACTGCAGATGGAAAACAAGCCCCAGGTATGTGTTTCTAGCAAGGTGCTCTCAAGGCGATCGAAGCTGCACCAGCAAAGCTCAGGATAATCCCTACCCCCTGCAAAGGCCCTCACTGCAGACATGCTCGTCCCTGGCTAAGGACTTCTCCAAGCAGTGCTTGCAGAAGGAACTGCCAAGGGAAACTCATCCCATCCAGGCTGCGAAGGGATGAGGCATCCATAGAGAGTGGGCCTCGAGCACACGCCTCCCCTGCAAGGTTGTTTTTGGAAGGCAGAGCTGTGGTAGGAGAGCCCCTGCTCACACAAAGAACAGATGCTGGTTATTTTAAACCCTACTGTTAACTCATTAAAGCAGCTGTCTGCCATCCCCCGAAGACAGACAAATTAGGATTCAACTCAACCAAGAGCACAACACACACAAAAAAATATGTGACCGCACAGAACGCTAACAAGCCTGCTCCCACCACGCTGGCCCTGGGAGCCACCAGACCAGGGGGCTCGGGGAAAGAGGTGAAAGGAGGCAAAGCAGCAGATTTGTTTCTCATTGTCAAGTTAGAGCACAGTCCAGCTGTTTCCCCAAACAAGCCAAAGTCATAAGCTGTGTCTAGTTTGATTTTTTTTTTTTTAATACTTGCAACAATGATTTTTCAGATTCACAGCTGGGATCTCAATCACCAGAGAAGTGGCAATGTGAAGAGCTGGGTGTCCTCTCCTCGTGGACCTGAGAGTTAATTCCCTGACCTGTAATTCCTTCCCTGATTGGGATGATCGGAGAGGAGGGAAGACCCTTAACCACATGCAGGGTGCACAACCGGACCCAGCACCCACGGCCACGATGCGTGGCTGTGCCAGAGACTCACGCAGCAGACATGCAGCGCATCAGACACGCTGTGCGTCCAACACCTCGTCCCCGCACGGCGATGGGATGCTGGAGCACACGCGCAGCGCCCTCCGGTCACCCAGCAACATTTCAGCACATGAAGAGCGCTCCAGTCCCTTTGCAAACCTCGGCGTAAGCGCCCTTTTCCCTGCAAGGGCCTCAGCCTCGATGCCCCGTCTGCAAACGAGGAGTGCAGCACTGGGAAATTTAGCACAGCAAAACCTGCGCTGCTCAGATGCTCGGGCGAGTCAAACGATCATTCCCTCAATAGCCAGAGGTAGCAGCACCGACACAGCATCTTCCCATCCCTGCAAGCGCATCTCGTTCAGGCTCAGTTAATAGTTAAAGGATCCAGGTGATTATTTCCAACCTCCTGCAAGTGACAGCAGACTGCTTTGGAGCGATTTGTAATCTAACAGAGACATTAACCTTTTAAAGCATCTCCCGGTCTCCCTGGGGCTGTCGAGGGACACTCTATTGTGCAGGGGAACAAAGAGCCCTGGTTATTACTCAGGAATGAATGGCAGGGATGAGCTTTACATAAGAGAGATCAATAAAAATATATCAACAGCCCACACAGGGCATTGGGAAGAGGTGGAGGGGAGAGGGCTGGGAGGAGGTGCAGCGCTGACCGGCCGGGTCTCGGCATCGTGGCAGTTATCCACGAGTAGATGAAAAGATGCTGATTGGGCTTTTAATCTCTCCGCTGGACACATGGGTCCCCAGGGCTGAATACGCACTTTGCTTCACTGCTGGCAGGGCCAGGGCAGGCGTGTGGGCAGGGGCTGGCTGCCCCAGAGGCTGCCCGGTCCCCGCTGGGCTTCTGCAGCCCAGTCCCTTCCCTGTGACATGGCTGGGGAACCGAGGGCTCCCGCAACAGCTCCGGCAGCACATCCAACACAGCTCTCCTTCCAGCACGAGAGATCAGAACTGTATTGTTCACACGTGCAATGAGTTTGGTGGGTCTCAGGTTTGCTCCCATGCATGCAGGTATCCCACAAACCCAGGGCCGACGGGCTTAACAAAAAGGAGTGAAAGAACAGAGGAGAAAAAACTCTGAGTTTCTGCAGGGATCCTCCCAACACACAGGGATTGATACTCTCCGTATCGATGAGACGGCTCCGTGAGCAGGGAGCCTCGGGGAAAGGCTGTTCTATTTCTGGCCGAGACTTCCCCGTTGGGGAATTGTGTAGCACCAAATGTAACACATCGAGCCTGGAAAGCAGATGGTCTGTGGAGGTGAGTCCCACTGTGGTTGCACAGCAAGTCTGACACCCTGGGGAGAAATCCCACGACAGGCGAGGTCCCCAAACTCTTCCCTGACAAAGCTTATGGCTGGGGGGGACAAGACAACCTGTTCAAGAAAGCCCAGATACACCCTAGCAAAGGCACGGAGCAACCAGGATCAGGATGGTGCCACTAGCCCTTGGAGCAGCAGTGAGCAGTAGGTGCCTTTGCCCATACAAAAGAATGTATTTACTGGATGCATTCAGGGAGCATTAAGAGTCTGTTGCTATCACCAGACCTCCTGCCAGCTCCGCTCTCTCTTTCACTACACAGAGCACTGAAAAAACACCTTGAAGAGGCTCAGAGCCAACCTCACCTGCCTCTGTACACGTGGGAGCGGAGGATCTGGCCCTTTCTGCCAGCAGCCAAGCTCCGAGTCTCGCCTGCTATCACAGAGCGGATCTGGAGCAGGCGAATCAACGCATGAGGCACAGCAGCTCGCCTGCACTGATTTCACCGAGTGGGGTTATTATCTAAATCAGATTAGAGATGCGAAAAAGCTGGAGTAGCAGGTACAGCAAGCGATGGAGGCCACCAGACCGGAGCGGGAACGTGATAACAGCAGGGGCTCGAATGCGGGGAGGAACGTTTCTTCAAATCTCTTTGTAAAGCATCCTCCTCCAGCCGTGACTGGATGTTGTTTTCCAAAGGGACTCTCCATCGAGCTCTTCTGCAGACCAGGAACAGGGCTCGGAAGCAGATTTTTAATGCTGTGGGCAAACCCCTTCCTTTGGTATCCACCATCACATGCTGGTGGTGGAGCATCCAGCAGCCTTCCCTGCTCCACAGCCAGCTCCTGTGGGAGCCTGCACCTCTCACCCCAGGGCTCTGTGCTGGCATGGCACAAACTGTGAGCAATTGGAAATCATTCCAGGCTCATCTCTTTGACTTGGAGGGGAAATAATTATCTAAGCAGCAGGTTTTCTGCAGATGGGGTCCATGATACTAGCTTTGCCCTAGCCAGGACCAAGCAAGAAACCGGGGATGGAGCTAGGTCTGCTCCGATTTCTGCTCCGACAGTACTGCAGGAGACCCAGAGGGAGCGAAGGAGGGAGCTCAGCTCTCCAAGGTGTTCACTCCAAAGGTTTCATCCTGGCCGCATCAAACCCCAACAGCAGCAAAACCAGGGCTGTTTTATTAGTGGGCTTTGCTGAGCAGAAAGGGGCATTTTGCTTTCCAGGGAGGGTGCAGAAAATGACACCGTGGGAAAGAGCCTCCTCCGAAATCTGACCCAACACCACCACAAATGTGGCATCTGCCCTTGGCCCTTGACCATCAGAGCAGCTCAGGGGAGCGAGGCTGGTTCCCAGAAGCTCTCACCATTGCAATATTTGTTTCCTTCTGCAGCAGACCAAAACCAAAACCTTTTAAAAGCCCGGGTGACACAGAATCATGTTGAAACATCTCTTTCGGGCTCAGCCCCTCAGGCTTTTTGCTGGGGGCTCTTTTACCCCCCTTATGCCTCCTGCTCAGAGCATAAAATTGAGCCACCAAAACACAGAAGCCTTCACTTTGCAAACACCATCAAAACCAAAACATTTCCACAAAACAGACGCTTTGGCTCCAGAAAAAACCACAGAATTTCCCTGTTGGTGGCAAGGTCCCAACCAGCTACAGAAGAGGGGAACAACAATTTGTAACACCTTTACAAGGGGAACATCACTTTCTTTCCCATTTGTAGAGCACAGCAGCAAAGATCCTGATTTACTTTCATAAATTCCTTATCAGAGCAGTCCTTAACTAAACCAGGTTGCAAAACTCCTGATTAACGAGCAGATTGCACCCTCCTCGCTAGCACTACAGGCCACTCACATTGATAATACCACCAAAATCAGCACAGGCCTGTGAGGGAACCTGATTTTTGTACAAGCTGTTACAGTCCTTTTGAGTAATGTTAATTTTATTCAAATACCTAGGAAACGCTGGAGGTAATGGCTGAAGTCTTGGTTCCTGCCTGACCCTTAGGGCAGGAAGATATTCAGTTAACATCTTAGACATCCAGCCAGACCACGTGCTGCTGGGGCTCCTATTCCTCATTTTATATACTGAAAAATACTAAGTATAATTCAAAATAAGAAATATATTTTAAAACAAGGCATGCCAGGGCTTCTTTACTGACAGGTTCTTCAGGTACTTTGATTTGCTTTTCCTTGCAAGCTCTCTCTCAACTATTATTTTTTTCCCAGTGGTGCCATTCTAATACTCAAACTCAAGCAAAGAAATGGCTCATTCCTCACCTCTGGTCAGGAGCCACCCCAGGAGGGTTTCTTCAGCTTCTCAGCAAACACCCACTCAACCAGTGCCTGCAAACTTCTCCCACTTCTGCTGAAGCTGTAACCACTGAGCAGATGTTATTAATCAGCATCAGCAACTCAAGTGCACCATAATGAAGCAACTTTTCTTCACTGGAGACCTTTCCCCCCTCTCTCACCTGGGGTATAGGAAGGTCTCCCAAGGTACGAACTTGCAGAAGGAGGGGGAAAATAAAATAATTGTGGGTATTTCCCTCCAGATGTGAAGTTTGGTTTGTGGTAATGGCCAAGGGGGAGCATGGCTGCCTCTGGATGGAGCCGTGTGCTTGTTACTGAGCTCCTCAGTGTCCTGACCACCACCCAAAGCAGGCCATCGCCGTCTCTCTGATGCCCTCTCTCTTCAGGGGAATGGCATCAGCCTTTCAGGTCTTCCCAGAGTCTTTTTCCCCTGCCCTTTTTGCTCACCACCCTGAAAATTTTAAGAGAAGCTGCCGTTTCCAAATCATCACGTGGTGGGTCTCCCCGTGGTGGCACGCATCATGCCGAGATGTGATGTGACTGGAGCCATAAAGTGCTTTTTTTGTAGCTGTCACTGTGGATAAGAGCACACAGAAGAAGGGTTTATGTATATTTTCTGTCCTCTTTCACCCCACTACCCGCTCCAAGCTCCAACTGCTCAAACCAGAGCTTTGACTTAATTACACCCTGCCGAGCAAAGAGTCTTGGTTTAGAAATCAAGCACGGAGGGACGTGTTTTGGGACTCTGCCAGCATTGAGAGAGGAAAGGGGGATAACCCAACTTCACAGGAGGAAGAGAGGGCAAAGAGGTGGCCCTCGGCGCTCCTTTGGGCACATTACAGTGGTGGAGAGCTATCGAGGCCCATGAGGCTTTTCAGAGAATCACCCTAATAACGGGCGTTTGGCTTCTGGTTGACCGTTCAAAGTCCTCTGTGTCCTCCCTGTTACTGGGAGGTGCTTTGCTTTCCCCTGCTTGGACAGACCAGGCCCAGGGGCCCGGCCTGGGCTGCAGCATCGCCCGCAGACATTGGGGTCCTGAGTGGGGATATCGTGCCAGGGAAACTTCAGCCTCCAGCTCGGAGGAGCACGTATGGTGGATTGTGAACCACCATAGCTGACCTTCAGGGTTTGCTCCAGCCCCATCCCATAATGAATACTGTAGAAACATTAAGAAGCATATATGCATAAAATATATAAAGATATATAATATACTTGGGAAACAAATACAACACCAGCAACAGCTTCCCATCTGACAGTTTAGGCCACTCAACTCTTCAACATCATAGTGGGATGAGACCTTTGCTGCACCTCCATCAGTGGTACGGCACACTGCTCCCCGTCAGTGGGCACAGCTGGGGCTCGGGGTGTGTGGCTGAGCTCTTTGGTGCCTCCCAGGGAAGGGTGGAAACCTCGCAGGCACTGTGAAATCAAGACAGGGAAACTGAGGCACACACTTCTCCCAGAGCCCCGGGAGGATTAATTGCCAAAGCTGAACTTTCAGCCTCAAAACGCAATTGGCTTCCTGTGTTCGCATGGTGGCTCTGCCCCATCTCTTGTCCCGTTCTCTACATGAATGTGCCCAACAAGGTTATGGTCTCTGCGTAACACTGCTGCGGAAGATCCTGCCTGCACAGCAGGTGGGAATAATCTGACAAATCATTTCCAGACCAGAGCAAGCTGCTTCCCAGCAGGGATGTCAACAGGGAGAGGTTAATCCTCCCAGGCCCAGCGCTGTATGATCTAGTGACGCCAAGTTTTACAGGCTACATCCAAGACATGCTCATCCATACCAAGCATTGGCATGGCGTCTGGCAGGCTGGGAGCTGGCAGAAGACCCTGCGCTGCCCTCCTTGCTCTCTGATTAACCCCAAGGGGTGCCTTGCAAGGCGTCTTGCTGCCTTGTGCTTCCATTTCCCCATCTGCGATACAACTTGCATCTGTAAAGTAGAGAGATATAAAAATACAGAGTCCGTTAAATATTTTTACTTATTTCTCTGCTTCTGACATCTAGTTGCCTCTGATTAAATCCAACTAACATCCTAACCAGACCAATTCAGGCTTCCAGAAGAAGCAAGCTCCAGTTAAATGCGATCTTTGAAATAGCTTACAAGCAAAGCATCTGAAGAGGTGTAATCCAATCCAATCCAATCTGCCAAAGCCATCTTCTACTTGTGTAGATTTAATAGAGTTCAAAGCCAGAAGGGCCCATTATAATCTTCTAAAGCTGCGTTGCTGCACGGAGGGGTGGAGGGAGGGAGGGAAGGTGGCTGAGAGTCTTCCAGGCTGGAAGGGTTGCGTGAGAGCAAGCTGAGATGAAAGATAAAGGCAGCGTGGATGGCGATTTGTGGGATTTGGAAATAGTAAGGAGACGGGGAGATCTGGCCAAGCCCCGACCTCTGCGTTGGGTCCTACCCCACTTCTCCCCAAAAACTGGTCCCCACTGTCAGTGCAAACTGGGACTGAACACCACGGTGGCCAGACAGCAGCCAGTGCCGCAGCCATACGGCCGCAACTCCAAACCAGCCCCGCCAGCCAACATACGCACTTGAGGTCTCATGCGAGCAGCAAGGCGACCTTCAACCTCTTTTCTCCCGTAAATATAAACAGGGCTTATACTTTCTTCCACCCCAATTTTACTTCCTTTTCCCTCTCCCTCTCTCGTGCAAAGGATGAGCCCGAAGACGTCACCTCGTGTCCCACGCCAAGCCTGGAGCCCGCGGTGCGCTCAGCGCCATTCACATGTTTGGCTTACGTCTGCTCTGATGAAGCCGAACAAAAACAAGCTCGGGAGGATTTTAATTTTCCAAGCTTTAGATGAAAAGGATTCATTTAAAGCATTTAAAAGATTTAACCCACTTCACAGTTCCTTCCAGAGATTGGTGTTGTGCTCTTTAAATAGGAGACATGTTTTAAAGCTCCTGCCATCATTTATTAAATTAGCCTCAGACTTGCAAATGCAGCTCCCTCTTATTGAATCTTGTAATATTTATTTGCCAAGTTGTGATATTTGAAACTGCGCACGTTACACGTATTGGGAAAAGAGGGAGGTGATGGGAAAGGCGTGAGGGGATGGGGGAAGGAAACCACTTCTACTGTAAATTGTGTAAATGCATTTGTACATCCCAAAAAGGGTAGGGAAAAGGTATTGTAATTAAAATGACTGCCAGGGTATTTTAAACAAGGGAGAATAAATAGACTTTGCTCTGCATGGCACAGGCTCCTTTAACTCGGAAACTTCGTGACAGAAGATGATTAAAAATATCTTATGGCGTGTCTGAAATCTGCAAGCTTTGATGAGAAAAATGTTCTTGGGAATGAAAGGAGATCAAGTGAAGGAGGAACAGTCTCCTACACAGTGTTTTATAGGCCCAATTCATGACTGCAGATGTCGCAGAAAATAATAATAAAAAAGCCTTTTTATCCCCCCTTTTCCCCCCCCTACCTAACAGAACAGGAGAAAAATACCCACAGTGGCTCCTGTAGCGAGAAGATCCCTTTACTCCGGCTCTCAGAGCAGCGGCGGCATTTCATACCCGCGAGAGGATCCTCCAGGAAACCATGGCAATGGCTGAGGAGCTGCTGGGCCCTCACCTCGAGATGTGGCAGAGGGCGCAGGGCTGGCCCTGGTACCCCGCTCCCGCTCCCAGGGCCGCAGGACAGTCCGGCCCCCGCGCAAGAGCCAGAGCCGCGTCCTGCCTGCTGAAGTAAAGCTCTTTTATCTCTGCCAGGTTCAGCCCTGGAGAGCTGCTTTGCCCCTAACACAGCCCCGAGCTGCTCCTGGCAGAAGCAGCAGCAGCTCCTTCTAGGGCTCCCTGGGGAAGGGCTGATCGCTGGAAGTGAAGGGGCTGGCAGCTTTTCCCCGCACCCAGCCAGCTTCTGTCTGAGTGACGGAGCTTTAGCAAAGCTGCGGGGTCTAAACCTGGCCTACTTTGCTCCCCTCTCCCCAAAATCACCCCCCAAGCCCTCGGGGGGGCAGGGGGATGCTGCCCTCAGCCCCATGCTCCCCCTCGCCAGAGGGCAAGGTGGTGGCCGGCCGCTGGGGTCACCACGGAGGGGACTAAGCAGTGTCAGCTGTGACCCCCCCCGCGCCCCAGGCTCTGCTCCAGCACCTCATCTTTCCTCCTACCTGTCCGAGAGTGGGAGCCCTCCCTCCTTCCCCTGTGCCACGCAGGCCTGGGGTGAGGAGGAGGACGGCTGAGCACGGCTGCCTGCATCCCCCCACCAAACAAAAGATGATGGAACTGGGGCCCACGGTGGGGAGATTTGGGGTTTGCTGCAGTTTGGATGGGGGCTTTTCCAAAGCACGCTGTGCAAGGGGCTGCCTTGGATGATAAAACTGCTCCTGCAAGGGCAGCTGGGCTTCAGAGGGTTAAAGCGATGACTGGGGAGAGGCAGAGCATCCTGCTCAGCGAGGGAGACAGCTGGGATNGAGAAAAAGCAAGAGATTGAAAAACTCCCTTCATCAGAAACCCCGCACCACAGATCCTCGCCCTGAGCTGGCAACATCATCGCAGATTTGGTGCTGGATAAAATGCCCTGTAAGCTCAGCCCTGCCCTGAGGTGAACCGGGATAACACCTCATCCATAGGTTTTCTGAAGACCTTAAAAGTGGGAGTGTCTGATTTGCAAAATGAGCTATTTCAGATCATTCTGATCAGGTTTTGGGTTGGTTTTTTTTTTTCTTTTTTTTTTTAATGATTCTAATTTTTCTGCCTCTCAGGGCCCCAGACCCGGTAACCNCTGCTCCTGGCAGAAGCAGCAGCAGCTCCTTCTAGGGCTCCCTGGGGAAGGGCTGATCGCTGGAAGTGAAGGGGCTGGCAGCTTTTCCCCGCACCCAGCCAGCTTCTGTCTGAGTGACGGAGCTTTAGCAAAGCTGCGGGGTCTAAACCTGGCCTACTTTGCTCCCCTCTCCCCAGAATCACCCCCCAAGCCCTCGGGGGGGCAGGGGGATGCTGCCCTCAGCCCCATGCTCCCCCTCGCCAGAGGGCAAGGTGGTGGCCGGCCGCTGGGGTCACCACGGAGGGGACTAAGCAGTGTCAGCTGTGACCCCCCCGCGCCCCAGGCTCTGCTCCAGCACCTCATCTTTCCTCCTACCTGTCCGAGAGTGGGAGCCCTCCCTCCTTCCCCTGTGCCACGCAGGCCTGGGGTGAGGAGGAGGACGGCCGAGCACGGCTGCCTGCATCCCCCCACCAAACACAGGATGATGGAACTGGGGCCCACGGTGGGGAGATTTGGGGTTTGCTGCAGTTTGGATGGGGGCTTTTCCAAAGCACGCTGTGCAAGGGGCTGCCTTGGATGATAAAACTGCTCCTGCAAGGGCAGCTGGGCTTCAGAGGGTTAAAGCGATGACTGGGGAGAGGCAGAGCATCCTGCTCAGCGAGGGAGACAGCTGGGATGGAGGGATCTGGACGTGCCTGGGACTTCAGGGACCATTCCAGGAGCCGGAGCCGAGCCGTGAGAGCTGTGTTAATCAGGCGCTGCTGCCCACGTCCCACTCCACCGGCCACTGCTCATCTGGACAGGCTGGAAATGCTCCAAACACACCTGCCTTCTTTTTGTTGGAGTTTTGCAAGATTTACTACGAAATAGGTTTCCTTTAAGTAGTAGATCAATAAAAATTAATAATACCCTCCCTCTTCCCTCCCCCCCNAAGACCTTAAAAGTGGGAGTGTCTGATTTGCAAAATGAGCTATTTCAGATCATTCTGATCAGGTTTTGGGTTGTTTTTTTTTTTTCTTTTTTTTTTTAATGATTCTAATTTTTCTGCCGCTCAGGGCCCCAGACCCGGTAACCACGGAAACTCAGCTTCACAGGCAGAGGGAATCGAAAAATACAGGAGCACCACCACCATCTAATCATCTCCCCTAACTGTGACATTAAAAGAGCCACGTGATGATGCATAGCTGAAAGAGATTTTATTAGCGTTCGCTTCATAAACCACTCTCCTTTGTATTAGGGTGTGCTTAAATCGGGGCCCTGCGCTGCAAAGTGCTGCACAAGTTACGGCCCCCATCTGAGAAGGTTTACGAGTCCAGCGAGACACAGCAGACCCGCAGGAAGGACAGGAAGGCTGTGTCAAGGCACACTGTGGAGAAGCATCCCTGCAAATCCCCGATGGGCTCTCTTCCTGACCAAGACAGGAGAGCAAGGTGAAAAAAAGAGGAAAAATCAGGGGGAAAAAAATGCGCCAGAGAAGGTGGTTCTTGTGCGAACACTGAGTAAAGAGCCCGTGCCTCAGTTTCCCCATTATGCATGAATTATCTAAAAAGCAGCAAAGAGCAGCTCTCTTGCTGGGAGGTACAAGCCGTTGCAAGCCTCCTTCTGAGAGCCCAGAGCTGCACCAACAAGTGACCCCATTGCTGAGGAACTAAAATGGGCAGCATCTGGCCTCCCTGACTGCTGGCACAGTTGCCCATTGCTCCTCAGCTTCAAAAATCTCAGGATAAACCTCCCTCCTCGCCAGCACGGTTGTTAACCTGTGGTTTTCTCCAGCAGATTAACCTGCTCCCCCCCACCTCCATCTCCATCATCCTCGTGTCCCCATCATCTGCTGATGGGTCAGAGACGGTGCCTTGGCTGGGCCATTGCCAGACTCATTCGAGCATGCAGCATTGAAACTATTGCAAATAGAGAGGTTCTGTCAAAGCCTCTGCCCCCAGGGAAATCAAATCCTGCCTCCCAATTTAATTATGACGAGAGGGCAATCCAGCTCTCGAGGAAAAGCCACATGGCTTGTTTCGGTACCTGCCCTCTGCACACACACGCTGCCCTTCAGCCCAGCTCTCGGTCCAGCCGCAGGCAAAGCAGGAGAGACCCAGGAGGAAGAGGAGGCAGGAGAGGAAAGAAGGAGCGTGCAGGCAGCGAGCATGAGGTTGTGAGGCTGGAGGGATCAGAGGGCTGGCAGGCTCCCGATGCCGAGCCCAGGTGCTGTCCTGCTGCCCCGCTCCACCTGGCACATGCCAGAGCATCGCTCTAACGAAGACAGCCTTGGCACTGGTGCCAGCCAAGTTTTCTCGCAGGCCAGTGGATACTGTTCCTTATCCAATTCCTACACATGCTCCTCCTGGACCCGGCTCAGCTCTGCTAACAGCCCCAGAGCTGGAAAGAAGAGAAAGTAAAGATAAAAGGACAGAGAGCAGCAGGGAGGGAAGGTTAGGGAGGGCTCTCCAGCAGGACACAGCCTGGGAGAGGGTGGTTGTGGTGGGCTGCCGTGAGTGGCAGGACGGAGCAGGAGGAAGGAAGGAGGTGACTTCATCTCATACCAGAGAGCTGACAGCCAGCAGAGGATAAAAGCCTGGGAATCCCTCGGCTCCAGCGAGGAGAGCTCTCAGCTGCCAGGAGCGGAGAGGGAGATGGGAAGCCGGGGTTTGAATTGCAAACTCAGCCTCCTGTCCTTGGTCTTTCCCACGCCAGCAAAAAAAAAAAGAAGTAAAAATCAAAAGCGTGGCACAAGTGACAGGCAGGACGCCTGGGAAGGGAGCCGGCTGCCGCCAGCGATGCCTGCCCCGCTGCCTCCCTCCTCGCTGGCTGCCCGGGGGCTGCGGGGCACTGGGGAGGGGGACGAAGGGAACACCTGCGGCTGCCGAACCGCACCATCCATCACGCGTGGCTGCTGCTGGTGACAGCGTTGGGGCCCACCTCTGAGCGCCCGGTGCAGGCAGCGGCTGCAGAGCCTCCCACGCCTCTGCCTGTCGTCTCCTCCAGCCTCCCCAGGGCACCGTCCTCACTTCAGCCCCAGAGGAATCCCCTTCTGCTTGTGGGGGCCAGCCCTGCGGAGCCACCCCAGCCTGACGCACATCCCCTTGCTCTTCAATACGTTCGAATGGAGTAGCTAACGGGCGGCGCGCACCCTGCCAGCCCGGGGTGGGAGAGGACGGCGGCCACGCAGCACGCCCGGTAGCGTTCAGCAGGAGATGCACGGGGAGCCTGGCTCCAACCTCCTTTTGAGCAGCTTCCCCAGTCGGTACCGAATCGCAGCTCACCGGCCGCACAATTCCTCTCCGGGCCGTTGCAATCCCCACCAAAGACGCCAAGTTATCTCACAGGAGGGTTTTACTACACCAAGTTTAAACTCCTAAAAGAAACTTCACTTTTTTCCCCTCCATCTCTTTTTATTTTTTTTTTTTATAGCTGCTACTCCAAACCTGAGGCCCAACCTCCAACTACCATTGTGAAAAAACCCCATAATCAAAGTACTTACCACCTCCACTTCAGACATTACATTATCAGGCTAACCAGCTACCCATTGAAGACAATTAATCCGGACATAGGCACCAAAAGAAACTGTCAGCAATTAGAAGTGGAAACATACTTTGTAGTTAATTGGGAATATTGCACCTCTGTTACATATTTAATTACTTGGAGTATGTCCCTTCTCAGACAATTTTCTTTTTAAATTACACCTGAAATTAATGTTTTTTCCTTACAAAATTTTTTTTCCTGTGCAAAAAACCAAAGGAAATAAATAAAAATTGTGAGTCATCTGAAACCCGATTCTGGCTTTTCCTTAGGCTGCAGCTTAGAGTGTGCATGCAGGAGTTTATAGAGCTCCAAGAGATAGGGAGGAAAAGTTCCTTCTTTTCTTTCTGAGCTCCTTTTTTTTTTTTTTGTTCTTAATCTGATTTTAAGGCCTTGCCTCTGCATTTTCACACTTCTCCCATAAATCTCATTTTCTTCCCGTTTCCCTTGGGATTATCAGGTGATTGAAAGGAGGGACCAGGAGCTGAGCGGAGCCGGGCACATGCTGCGATACATTCATTTTAACACTTATTTTACAAAGGTTCTAAATTTTATCTTTGCATAATGATGCTGCTTTGCATATCTATAGCTGCTTTCATCCCATGATCTCAGTACATTCTGCCGACTGTAATTAATTCTCAAAACACCCCGGCGAAGTCAATAGGAATGCTTTCTTGGGGTAGTTTTTATCTAATTTGTAGGAGGAAAGGGTAAACTGAGGCAGAGGGAGACTGATGAGGTGTTTACAGGCATGGGACGGGAGGACAAAGCCGTATTATAGAAGCCTTGTCTTTGCAAACCCTGTACACGGAGACACATCACAGTCAACGTGTCACTTGGTCCAACAACCGCACATCCCTGGTTACCAAATAACCAAGGTTTAGCCTCAGCATGGTGTCAAATGGGATGTCTCCAGATACATGAAGCTGTGCTCAGCGACTCTGGTACCCACAGCTCCTCCAGACCTCGTTCCCCCATGGTTCCATGCCAACACACACCTCTCAGCACAGCCTGAGTCTCAAATTCTCTGGAAGATGCACATACAGAGCATTTCTTTGCTGGGGGGCGTCTTTGCTTTTGTCATCCTTGGCACCGCTTTCCGAACACTCTAAAATGAAAACATTTTTATACCCAGAAGGACCTATTTTTCATCACCTCAGAGCAGCATAGACCAAGAATAACTTTGCTGAAAGCTAACAAATACACACGCCGGCTCAAGGCAAGAATCAGCCTGGCAATATACGCCTGCTTGCCATGAACAGAAAAACATCGCAGGGCGTGTCTCTAACCCCGGCGCGACGAGCATCACTCTCGCACCATTGAAAATCGCAGCATGGGTGGCACGCATGGTCCTATCTGCCAACTCCAGCTAGCCTTGCTCCAGCTCCAAAAGAAAACACTCTGCCAAAATCCCATCACTTCAAGCAGAAAGATCCAGCCTGGAGGAATTCAACGTGCCTGGAGGACTGCTGGAACAAACCGCAACAACAAACCTGCAGAGAACTGTGCTGGCAAAGCCAAGAACACCAAGGCAGCTGCCGTCCTTACTGCTGCCCTTCAGAAAATCCTTCCTATGTTATCAACTCCTTTGGAGCGTCGTTGCAAGAAGCGGCTACCTTGGCTGCAAATCACCTGCTTCATTTTGTTATTTGCTGGAGCAAAACCATCCAAGTTACAACTCAGGTTTGGAGATGGGAGGAAACATCTCCAGCAGTTGAGCTGGTAGGAAAAAATTCACTTTTCAAGTTGCCTGAGGACAACTGCATGCTTTAAAGGGCAATAATTTGTGGGGGTGAGTCTGTATTGCTCTCCATCCTTGGGAAGGAGGCATTTCAGCAGCTCGGGAGAATGCTGTTGGGGTTATGTCTGTATTTGCCTCTTCTCCCATCTCCAGGTAGTAGGTACAGCTCATCAAACACAGAGTCTTCTAGGGATGCAAGCAAATGAGACAGATCACAGAAACTACCAGTACCATTAGGTCATTGCAATTTCAAGCCAGCAGCAGCACAAGCTATTCAGTAGAGTGGCGTTATCACTTAGTGCTGTCGGCCAAAATTCAAACTACGTTGAAGTCAAAGGGAATGTATCCACCAGGCTTTGGATCAGCCTGCAAAGCACATGGAGCGCGTGGGCGCTTTCTCTTTTTGCCAGGGACAATCTAAGCAAAACTCAACCTCCTTCTTCCTTCAGCTGAAAGAAAGCATCAACAGAAGACTGAAATTTTGGCCTGAAAAGGAGCCAAGTGCTGCCGAAAGCTGGCCCGGGGTCCTTGCACTGAGGATAATGAGAATCCCTGAAGTGCCTTTGAAAAGTGCCTTGAGATCATGCCATCTTATGTCCTGCTATAACACAGGGATGCAGAAACAGCCAGACTCGGGGCAGGGCAAGTCTCCCACACTGACCACGAGGTTGCAGTCTCGTTCTCCCTGCTGGCTAGGCATTTGAGCCATTGCAATGCAGCGCCAGGCTTTTTCTCCTTGCCCTGAGCCTCTACAGCAGATGCAGGCGGTCAGGCTGCTGTGCTGGCTACCCGGGGCTAGGGAGCAGGAGAGATGCAGCAGTGGGAGGGAGAGGGGGGTCCCCATCTTATGAAAACCACCCTCAAAAGGACCCCCACTGTGTATCACATTCCCACCTGGATCCTGACACACGCTCCCTGATGAATGAATCACGCGCACCCCATTTTCCTCCCAACACACATCTCTTGTATGCAGCAGAAAGTGGATATTTTGAGACATCCCTTGGTCTGTCCATGGTATCAGCTGTTGCAGGCAAAGATGCAAAACCCCACCTATCAAATCAACCCCCTTTTTGGAAGTTATAGGGTAATCTGCTCAAAGGAAAATTTCCATCTTGTCCCCTCCTGTAAAATTTAGCATGTGCCCTAAAGCAGGAGGACTTAATCTCAATTCCAACACTCACAGATGCTTTTAAGTCCTTGCTTTGTAGCTCTGGACACTCTAGTAACTTCCTACGATAAAGGAAAATCTCTTTGCTGAAGAACTGCACAAAACAGCTTGCCTGAAAGGCAGCCACGCATTCGCACGCTTGACCTGCTTTTCTCACAACCTGAGAAGACCCACACTAGTAGCAAACCCAGCACATGGTGACGGTCCCCACACCGGCGTGCTGGGTATGTGCCAGCAGCCGTCTCAGCACAATTCGGCTGCAGAGAGACGGTAGGGGTGAGAGCCCACTGTGCCAAAGGGGTGCAGGGGGAGGAGAAAAAAAAAA
>VZTV01110325.1:0-16426 GCA_013400875.1 Anhinga rufa
ATCCTTGGCAACAGACAATGAATATACAGATTGCTGTAAAAGATCAAGGTATTTACTTAATGATTTCTCAAAACCATTGAATATAAGAGGTAAAAAAGGAACTTCTTATTGCTGTTAGATACTAAATGTTCAAATTCTCCTTGTGTCTCATTCTAGTTTGCCTTTTAATACAACGGTTTCCATCCTTCCGCTGGAGAACAGATATTACTTGTACCGCTTAAAAATGAAACTTTGCTAAACCTATTCAGGAGGGAAACCATGTTTTTTATGCTCAAACTCTGATTTTCACTAAGTGATGCACCACTGTATCTTGCAGTCTGTGTAATTACAGTACTGGTGTATAACTGATAGAGGAAGTCCATGTCAAGAATAAATTACATTTCTTGAATTTGGTATGTCTTTTCAGTATTACTTCGCTGACTGAGAATTAAGAACTCTTCTCTTTTTCCTTTGTTTATGCAAAAACGCCCACATGAAGCCAAAATGTACAGGTGAAAATTCTCTGTGGTATTTTTTTAACTGCACCTCCTTTTGCAAGCCTGCTTTAAAATCACCTCTGTGAGAATTTAGGGGACATGGAAAGATAAAATGTTATTTGTATACAATGTTTATTAAATCATTCCTTATTCACACCTTTCATCAGCAAGGCTATGCAAAATGTCAGGTCTGGAAGTGGCTGAATTCTGCTAGTAAATGAAGCAATCAGTACATGAAAAATATTACAACTTTATCACCACATTAATTAAAAGAAGCAGCTAGTAATGATACAAGGATACATAGTGGAGCACATAGAATAAACCTTTAAAGCTGCTATGAAAGGTAAAGAAGATCCCTCAAAAATCAAAATAAAATCCAACTGGCAGCAAACTCCATATAGAAATTGATTTGCAAAATATAGAGGCATCTGTCATTTAGATCAATGGCAAGTCACCCATCAGCATCAGCCGGGACGTCGTCAATCCCATGGGAAACTCAGATTATCAGGGAAACCATACCTCAATCTTTGACCGCATACAGTTTTCAACCTTGATTTATGCTGCATCTAAGTGAATAAAGCTTTAAGCATGCTACATCTAAGTGAGTAAAGGTGACAGGGTTCTTTCTTTTTGCAAAGTTGGGTGTTTCATTAATAGTCCTAGATATTGGTAAACTGCATAAGGAAAACTTCACTTCAATTTTGATAATATAATCAATCCTTTTCTTCCAGAAATTTAGCCTGCCGTCAGTTTCTCAACGGCACGGAATGTCTTTATTTTTCTTTGTAGTCAAATCAGTTAAAGTATTTTGAAGGGTATATTGCTTTCTATTTGATCTGTTTAATTTGAAGTTACAAGATGCCCTCAGAGAGCTCATCAAAGAATGTAGACATTTCAGTACATTAGTATTTTTTTCAGTGACAGAATCTCTAAAAGGTAGTGAACATTATTTACTTAAAAAGAAATGTTTTCCCTTATGCAACGATTGCTGGAAGAGTCATTAGTCACAACAAAAGTTCAATGAGTCTGTTAAATATATGTCTTATTTTTAATTTATATATCTCTTAACAGTGTAGGATCCCCTGGGTCAAGTTTATGAGACACAGAAAGGACACAGAAAACTAAATAATATTCAATATACAATGAACATGTAAATTGACTAGAAAACTGCTTGCTCTTAATTACCAATTTTTACATAATGACCCAGTATCTCTTTGGTCTCTCCTAATACATGAAGAGATAGCACATTGTGAATGTTTCTTAAGTGCCAATTACAGCTCAGACTTCGTAGACACAGTTTATTGAAAATATGCCAGGGTAATTTAGAGCATTCTTCAGACTAGGTGCAGTTCTGCACTGACTTTATTTTTCTTAATTTATAAACTCATGTTGTCATTTACAAGCTGACTCATACCACATCTGCCCTATGTAAACTTTAGGAATAACACTGTTGTTGTATCCAGGTGCACCAAGGTCAGGATACTCTGCCTAAACACAGGGTGAAGAGATTTTTATTATAAGGGAAATTGAAAGTATTCATTTCCTAAACCACCAATGCATGAAACATTCAGATTATTATATTCATCACTAAAAAAATCCTCCAAGCCATCTTGAATTTAAATATTATTTACATTTATGTTAATCTTATCACAATGGCTACAATATCTGAATATGAATCGAAGCATAGATTAAAATGGAAAAGGCTGAGTTGCATTAGGATGTGAGCACGCTGAAAAGCTGTAATATTATTTCAAAAGAGCTGGCTATTCAACCGAACTTATTAGATACCCTTTTAAAACTAATTTCCTAATTTCATTTCTTCTTTCCTATAATTTGTTTCATTTAATATTCATTGGCCTTATTGTTACCATCTTTCATCTAGTCTACCCTTTGAGGTTCACTGACCATGAGGTTCCTTCCTATTATTTGATCTATTCATAGGAATACATGATTTTTGTACTTAAATTTCTGACATGTCGCCAGTTTCTAAATGTTATGTTAAAATTTAATGAAATGTGATCATAATGAAGTCATGCATTGTGCTCTTTAGATCCAAATCCTGAGCTCAAAGATCTTGATCCCTACATTGTGCGATCCAGATGACATCTGGTTGCTTTGGAATGTATCAGATCAATACATCAACCTTATCATACCTATATTCTTTTCAAATCTCACCACCTCTGAATTTAGAAATGGGAAGGTTTTGTTTACATACCTCGCTAATGTCTCTACAATTATTAATTTGTTCCCTATTTTGGGTAGTAATTTTCTTTTGTCAATGTCACAAAGAAATAATTTTTAATACTTTCTTAATAAATTTCCCTCTTAAAACATTTTCCCTTACATGCATTTTAGTCATCTGATCAATTTAATCCAGCTGTGTGTACACATATCTATGTGCACCGTATTAAATAGCAAACTTTCTGTTTGGGTCTTATACCTCTGGGGTACACTGTCAATCGTTAACATTACGTGTAAGGGTCAGTACTCCTAAACAGGCTTTGGTCACTTACCATAACATTGACCTACTACCAGACAAATTAAGCAAAAGATGTTGAGTTTCATCTGTCTGAGCTCTTTGTCTTCATTAATACAACATATTATAATACCTATTTAAAAACATCTGAGATAACAGTGTATGAGTTGTGGAAGAATTGTTATGCATCATTTTATTTTCTAGTGGGTTGCATCATGTTATTTCTGAGGAAGGTGTGGCAAGTATCCAGCACTATTTTTTTCCTATGGTGCTTTAATTTCTTCAAAAACAGTCCTTTTCTTTTTGAGGCAGAATTGTTCCCTCCTAGTCAGATATTTGTGCTGCAGTGGTATTTGAGAGAAGACTTCTGAAAGATGGAAGTGCATTTGTAATTTATTTACTACTTAAAGGTATATTAAAAAGCTGTACTAAAGGTATATTCTGGAAATAAGCTCCTTTTTCTTTAAAAAATCTTCATTCAAGAAAACCAAAACTTTCATGGGAATAGATCGTTTCCCATTTCAGGGAATAAAACTATACAAAAAAGACTTCAAAAACTGGAACAAAACTTTCTGGTTTCCAGGTCTGTTTGATTTAACTGCTTGTTTTTTGCTTTGATTAAAATTTTACATTGTTGAACTGGGACTCTTTTCTCAGATAGCAATCTTTTGTTCCAGTCCGGGATAGAACAAATTTAGAGATGCTTGAACACATTCCTGTGTTCAGGTAGGGATATCTACACCGGTATTTGGTAGGTAACTTCACCAACCATTCCTTCTTACAAGCTTCATGAGATTATTCCAAATGTTCTCCTGTAGACATAGAAAGTAGGTGCTTGTAACATTATTAGGTGGGCTGACGATCTTTCATCCTGTCATGAGCAAACCATTGTATAACACACTGTGTAAGGGAAAGGTTTTCTAGAAGTATATTTATGTCAGCCCAGAAGTTTACCGTGTATTTAAAAGAATACAGGATAACGACGACATGCTTGCATGCTTCTAGTAACGTGTAAATTTGCTACCTAGAATGAAGGATAGTGGAAATCTAAGAGTGTCTTTCATTTTGCCCGAGAGAAAGAGAGATGGAGAATGCACGCACACACCCCAAGTACTAAGGAATGGGATGTGACTGCTACAAGGCTTCTGAAGGCAGATTTCCTTTTCTATAAGAAGTCTTTGCAGGAGATCCAAGGTCATGCGTCCCAGGTAATAAAGACAACTGTTTAACCACTGCTCTGTCCTCTAACACTTCCTTTGGCAAATTCAAGACTATGGGGACTGAAATAAGGCATATTAAGAACTGAAAGCACAGGGTTCATCTTGAAATATATACAGAATGGAGACTTGACAAAAAAAAAACAACTTTCCTGGTTTCTGTTGGCAAAGATCAGAGAACAAAATGGAACCGGTTTAGGATGTATTCTTTTAGCCCAGATTGGACACTTCTCATGCTTATTTATGAACAATTGAGAAGTTAATCCGAAACAATGGTGTAATATACATTACCTGTATAATGTATGCTGTCTGAGATATCAACAGGTGATATATAGTTATCTTGGTAAAAACTAAAATCCTAGGAATAAGAACTTATTAAAGATTATATGCTCAAAAATTAAGATGAGAGTATTTTTATTTGGACACTGGAGTTATGTCTTCACTATTCTTTAAAAGCAGCCTAAGGAGCAGCCAGTGCTTCACAAAGCAGCCTGCACATTTGTGACTGACCAGTAAACCCCTGCAATGGAAGAAGGCTCAGAGGAGATGGGCAAGGGCATGAGCCCCTGAAGCTCTGGAAATATGCAGGGTGTGACTGACCACCCCTCTTGCAAAAGAAGCTGACTTGATCTCAACAGAAAGGGGGCCAGAGGGTGGCAAACTAAACAACTAAAAGAAAATTCCAAAGCGAGCAATGGGCTTGAGCTGCTTCAACCCGTATCTTCCTTCCCAGCAACTGTGGGCATATTGTAGGGACAGGTAGTGGGGATCACTTTGGTATTGCGATTGAACTGTGCATTGCAACTGCTGTGTTTTGCTAAGTGTAACTTCCACTTGTAGAGCATTTTCAGTATAGTTTGTATCACTCTGCTAGATCAAAATTCTTCAAATAAGTAAATGTGATATTAAACATTACAGCCTCCACGTGTGGAATATCTACAAAAAACTGGTTGGAGACTCACAAAAAACTGGTTGGAGACTCACACAACACTGCTTGAAGGAAAGAGACAACCACTCCAGGTAAGTAGAGAAGCATCTTATCTACTTAGTACTAAAAGTAGTTCTTTCTCACCGAGTTCATCATAAGCTCGAGAAAGCGGCCTTCAGCAATATCTTAACCACATATTACAGGTTTAACAAACAAACCGACAGTCAGTTCGGTCCTGCGACCTTTCCTGAGTCCTTCCACTAGAGCACATTGTCATCACATGTAATCAGCTAGACTGCCTCTCCTGCTTCCATTTTTATACACTTGTGTAGCTTCTTACTTGTAGGAGTTCTTGTAAGTCAGCTCAAGTGGACGGACATGCTCTCTAACTCTTGACATCCCATGGGATAATTCTGCTCTCCTCTTCCACATCTGAAACATTTAATCTACAGTTCAAAGTATCTGAAAGGTTTTTCTTCCTACTTAAAACATTAAAAAGCATATTAATGCTGCATAGCCATGCAAGAGAAACTATTTATATTAGTTAGCACCTTTAACAGTTGTGTTCATTGTACTGAATATTATTTTACAACAGTAACTGGCGTGTAAAACCCTGAATCAGTACTTATGGAAGTGCTTTAATTAGGAGCAAAACCAGGTAAATCCAAATGTAAAAGGGTAAATCATACCATCATGTCTATGTCAAAATGAAAGTGTTTCACCTTTCCCGACTATTGCTTCAGAATGAAGATGAAAACTTGAGGACGTACCTGCAAAAATACCAGCCAGAAAGAAAGTACGAGCATATATTTCTATTGTTATGATGCTAGGAAGTCTAAACTCACTCCAAATCAGGTGAAGAGCAGGTTTGAAGCCTACCATGTCTCCAGGAAGCAACCTACTTACTGAGTGGGTAGCTGTTCTGAATTATGGTACCATCAGTCCATTTCACATGGATGTTACACTGCCTTCAAAATGCTGGAATAGTATCCCTTCAGCCGTACCGTGGGCTGACTCGAGCAAAACCTCAGTCATGAGAGTTGTGGCCCTGATGTCAAGACAGCTGCACTTCCATATGCAAAGGCATTCAGATGATTCTTCCATCTGTCATTTAATCTGATTACCAGGAATGTCAAAAAATCTGTTCCCAAGGTAGAAGACACACTTGAGCATTTCTGCTCACCTATTCTGGCCACAATCATCATTACTCTTTCTGTTAATATAATCATAAAGGGAAGGGATGCAACTAATTTGACAGTCTTTCTAGTTGGGCTCTAAAGCACAGAATCACAGAATGGCAGGGGTTGGAAGGGACCTCCAGAGATCATCTCACCCAGCCCCCCTGCGCGAGCAGCACACCCAGAGCAGGGGGCACAGGACCGCATCCAGGCGGGGTGTGAATGGCTCCAGGGAAGGAGACTCCACAGCCTCTCTGGGCAGCCTGGGCCACTGCTCTGGCACCCGCACAGCAAAGGAGTTTTTCCTTATATTCAGGTGGAACTTCCTGTGTTCCAACTTGTGCCCGTTGCCCCTTGTCCTGTCATGGGGCACCACTGAGAAGAGTCCAGTCCCATCCTCCTGACACCCACCCTTCAGATATTTATAAGCATTGATGAGATCCCCCCTCAGCCTTCTCTTCTCCAGGCTGAACAAGCCCAGGTCTCTCAGCCTTTCCTCATAAGGAAGATGCTCCAGCCCCTTGATCATCTTGGTAGCTCTCCACTAGACTTCTTCAACAGTTCCCTGTCCTTCTTAAACTGGGGGGGTCCCTTAGGCAACATAAATGTCCTCAGGTTTGCTATACATGTTTCAGAAACATAAGTCCAACTAGTAAGAGTATACTCTCAGTAGAGAAATTTAAAAAACAGCTATATTGCTTGACTGATCATCAATACTAACTTTCATCTTCCTAGTTTGCACTAAAAAAAAATAGATCTGTAATACACAGTTGAGATAACTCATGGGATATTTGTATACATGCTGTTTATTAGGCTCGTTCCTAAGCACTTTAGAAACATAGCTATACTATGTATATATGACGTGAAGATGATTGATCTGGGTGTCCTAGTAAACATGATTAATTGCAGGAGGCCACAGTTACTCGGAGAGAGAGGGTCTAAACACTTAGTAAGAATACGCTTTTCTCAATAATTATTTGCAATGGTCTCACACTTAAGCCTATGGCAGTAATTCTTCCTTTCATTACTTGCAACAGTTGATTCTTAGATTTATTCGAACCTTTGCTGACAGCACTTGAGAGGAAGTTTGGTTTTTTTCTTAAATGATAGGAGTGTGTACAATTTAGGATCAGTTTAACGGCTATTTCTGCATTAAAACATTCACAACATTGAGTGAGGGAGAAAGGAGGGAATGGCAGTACTTGGTGAACCTCAGAACACAGCAGCTGGCAAATTAGGGAATTTCTAAAATGTTGTTGATCCTTCTAAGCAGAGACATATATAGGGAGAAGTCAGACAGAATAGTCTAACTTCTTTCATTTCTTTTATTAAAATTATTTCTAAAATTGAGCTATGCATCTCACATTAAGATAAACAAAATATTTTCAAATTAGATATCACCATTTACAAGTGTGTTTTATCTTCATACGTATGTATGTATCACTCCTCTCTGTGTGTATAAACATTGCTGGTTTTGTACTCCCCCTCTTGACTTCTGCAGCAAACCGGTGGCACTTTGGCTTATGAATTAGTCTAACAGATGCTAGTGCCACCAGACAGAACTTGTGCTACAAGGTTTTTTATTTATTTTTAGATACTATCGCAGCCAGAATTTCTGACCTTGTCACCTTTTGTATCTCTGTAAGAAAGAGGGGGAAGGTACAACAATACTTGTGATCATACTCTTCAAATAGATCTATTAGGGTTGAGAAATTGCTTCAGAGACGCATAGAAGTTCCAACGCCCTATTTCCAGTATGGCCGTAACTATATAAAAAAGTAACAAAATTTTTTGAAAGAGAGTAAGTTAGTTTAAAAAAATCACCTTATAGCCACAACCATTTTAATGGCAGAGTGCAAATTAGGTTCAGCCACAGTTTGAGGTTGTTTCCTTTCTAGAGTCCTTCTAACCCAATCGTGGCCATGCTTCTGGACAGGATGCTCATACAGTGCTGCATCACATAATCACAGACCATACTATGAAGCTTTGTTTACCCTTAAAGTAACAACTCCAGGAGATTAGGCAGGTCCATTAGTATCTGCCTAGCACTCAAAACACAGACAGTGTAAGATGAAACAAGCCAACAGCTGTGTTAATATACAGCTCCAATAACTGCTGGAGATAGCATCTACACTGTACAGATCACTTTTCCTTCTAATTAAATCAGAACTTGAAAGACCAAGAAATGCTTTATTAAAGCTATAATTTCTATAAATCAAGTAGTCTGCAACCATTCTCGTTTCCATGGCAATATGCCTGTCATAAGGGCACTCATTAGATGCAGCTGTTACCATTGGGGGTACATGGACCACATATTGCAAAATACCCATTAGAAAGTACAGTCTGGTTTAGACCCCAAAGCTATTAATGGATGTTTCCCTATACGATGAAATACTGAAGTCCTGGAGTGCTCCCAACTTCTGTTTCTCAGCACCTCTCTGGAATAGTCTGTACAGTTTTCTCAGTGTTTTCCCCTTACTTTGCCCCAGCAGGTTCTGATACCCAACAGCACCTGATTTTTGCAGGAGCAAAGTAGTCTTCAGCTATGTTTCATGCACAGATGGAGTAATCTGTTGGCTCTCAGCCCCACGCATGGGACTTTTACTTTCAGATGTACCCATTTGTATCCCTTTTTCAGCATCCTGAAAAGGTATCCTTGTACTATAGCTATTCCTCTCTTGCAGCTTGCTTCCTTATTAGTACCAAGCCAGAGGTCAGCATGGGTTCTGCAGAGTTAAATGTTAGCTCGCAGAATACACAACGACAAGAAAACGTACGTCCACCTTACAGTTATCATTGGCTAAGACTTTGGCCATGAAAAATGGAGAGGTGTTCACCTCCTATTTGCAAGGTAGAAATTCTCATGCTTGAAATAAGGGCATCACAAACATCACCTAACACAAAATCAAATATTTTCCTCATCTATATGGATTCATCTAACGGGACTGAGTATTTCACCAATACCTTCAGAACCATGTCAGTCCTGTTATCTTTCAGGTATTGCATATCACCATCACTTTGGCAACAACTCCAAATAAATCACATCAAATCGTACCATTAAAAAAGTACTAATCTACACATTTATTCCACTGCTTAGCATTTTATTCCTTGTATGAGTTACATAAGCCTCCCATTTTCAAATGTTAATACCATCTCTTCCAGTTTTACACTGCGTAGTATACTATCAGAGATTTCACTGATCTCTGTAGTACAATTTAGACCTGGCTTTCTGTGAGCATAAAAGGCTTTGCGTATCTCTAAGTAGTGAGATGTGTTTATTATATCTGCCAGTTTTGGATTTATCAATAATTTTAAATTGTTCAGCATTTCCACAAAATTTCAGGTGATACCCTGTTCTATAACATGTCTACCATGACTACCAGCTTTAATTGCTTTATTTAAACCAGATTTATTATACACTCTGGCTCTTTTGTTTATATTTGTACAGCACAGGATACAACGACCTCTGCAACAGAAGACAAGACAATCCAAGTGAGTACTTTATGATACTGTCTTCTGCAAAGCAGGTGTGCTATATTACTATACAAACAGGTTGTAATGGAAACCATCGCTCACCTTCATAAACAGAAACACAAGCTAGTAAATAAATTCAATTATTGTTGGGCCTGCAACCTCAGTCTTTAATTTACTACACAAGTGACCCGCCAGTGAGCTAGAGAAACAACACTTCCATCAAATCAATTCATATTAATCAGAAACAATGGGCTCCTTTGGAGAAGCATCATCCTAAATCTTCTCAAGTTTTCTCAATGAACCCTTCCTGGTATCACACAGGACCATGAAATACAGTCCTCAGGAGACATACTCTATGAAGTAATGCAGTTTTAAAACATAGCTAAATCACAGAAGAATGCTGTGGTATTACCATGCTGCACACTGAGCGGCAGAATAGAAACCCAACAACCCTCTTCCCTTTCCACTGGAAACCTGCTGCAGAACGTACCAATTTCACAGGTGATTAGACAAAAACAGGACTAACTGTATTACCAAAATACACTAAATTCCCGTTCAGTGAATGGAAAGTCTCAAGGCTAAATACTGTCTGCAGGAGCGCAACAGAGAGCAGGGCCATTTATATCTCACTGATCCTTTGACCCAGCCTGGGCCCTCTCGATGGGCTGCTGTAATTTATCAAAATCCCAGAGGAGCGCTCTACTAGACAAGGTAAGCGTGGCCGCTCCTCTCCTTTGGCATGGCATGACCCTCCCTCCTGGCCTGTGTTGTTAGGAACTGGACGTTATTGCTTTCTCTTTGGTGTGCTACAAAGTGATAACTAGAATTTCTCTACAGAAATGGAGAACAAAACTTTTCTATGACCCCATCCTCTCAGAAACATTCAATTATGTTAAGAGAAGTTATTCCTGAAGAAATTCTGATGCAGAAAGGTGGAAAAGGTCACAAATTTGTTAGAAAAAGAAATAATCAATACACATGCATTTGTGTTGAAAGACTGAATGCTATTACTGCTCCCTTTCTCTATTTATTACAAAATTGCCTCAGAACAATAACAGTAAACAAAATACTAGATCAATAAGCTTTTTGCAAAGTAACATGCAAATAAGGTTTTTAAATAAACTTAATTTAATATTTCATTACATTATTTATTCATCATCTACGACCCACCCTTGTGGGGAAACATTACCTCCTTGTTAATCAAAAATTACTTCCTCTTTGAATGCAAACCACATTAGCACTCCAAAGGGACATTTTTTCTTTTGCTTTTCAGTATTTTTCCCTTTAACTTTGTATTGGTTATGTTATTTTTTAAGAACATTACCAAGCTTTTATTTACTTTTTAAAGGAGTGAGTGAAGGGTGAGAATTTTGGCACTGTTCATTGAGAGAGAGAAAGAGTTACGTACAGAATAGGAGCACACTCTGCCTTCTTAACGCTCTTAGGGCAGGAAGACAGAATAACATCAGACCTTTCAAATGCAGACTTTTTTTTTGATTGAGGAATTTTCTTAATCATAAAAAATACCTTCTTCTCTAAGCTAGCTAATGTGGCTCTCCTATTCCATGAAAGAATCACAGAATGGGTTGGGTTGGAAGGGACCTTTAGAGGCCATCTAGCCCAACCCCCTGCAGTGAGCAGGGACATCTTCAACTAGACCAGGTTGCTCAGAGCCCCGTCCAACCTGACCTTGGATGTCTCTAGGGATGGGGCATCGACCACCTCTCTGGGCAACCTGGGCCAGGGTCTCACCACCCTCACTGTAAAAAATGTCTTCTTTATATCTAGTTTGATTCTACCCTCTTGTAGTTTAAAACCATTACCCCTTGTCCTGTCACAACAGGCCCTGCTAAAAAGTCTGTCTCTGTCTTTCCTATAGTCCCCCTTTAAGCACTGGAAGGCCGTAATAAGGTCTCCCTGCAGCCTTCTCTTCTCCAGGCTGAACAACCCCAACTCTCTCAGCCTGCCTCCATAGGAGAGGGGCTCCAGCCCCCTGAGCATCTTCGTGGCCTCCTCTGGCCCCGCTCCAGCAGGTCCATGTCCTGTCTGTGCTGGGGGCTCCAGAGCTGGACGCGGCNCCTGACCCAGGTGCAGGACCTTGCACTTGGCCTTGTTGAACCTCATGAGGTTTGCATGGGCCCAATTCTCAAGCTTGTCCAGGTCCCTCTGAGCAGCATCCCATCCCTCGGGCATGTCAACCACACTGCTCAGCTTGGTGTCATCTGCAAACTTGCTGAGGGTGCACTCGATCCCACTATGTCGATGAAGACATTAAGCAGTAGTGGTCCCAGTACAGACCCCTGAGGGACACCACTCATCACTGGTCTTCATGAATGGAAACAAAGGAAAACTAAAAGGCAATATAAATGGCCAAGAAAGCAGGGCACTCTGGACTCACATGGCAGCCTGCGGTTTTCATGGGTGGCCAGGTGAAGAGGATGGTTGCTCTGTCTAGAGAAAGGTAGAAACTGTCGCTTTAGGAGGTGACACAGGGAGGACCAAAAACCTGCGTTTATTCTCCTCTGTCCTCTCCCACAGCTGCCAGGGAGAGAGGGAAGGAGGCAGGGAAGGAGGAAGGAAGGAAGGTGTTTGCGCGGCTGGCGCCAGGGTCCGAGAGTCCCACTTGCACACAGCAATCCCACAGACTGCATGTGTGGGTGACATAGAGCTCCTTTTGCAAGTCAAACTTTAAAGGATTTAAGCACGGAGATTTCAACAGCGTTTAAGGACACGTTTCTTCCTCTGCACTTAGCATATAAACATGACAGACTTCCACTTTAGTAGACTAATAATGGCTAGTAAAAAGATTTTACTACAAGCTTAAGAAAAAGTTAATACAGAAACTTATTCTATCTTTGCTGATAAAAGAAAATATACGTGTTCAGGTCCTCAGGCAGACTGGACAGACTGTTATTGCAGCCAGCATTTTATAGACTGGGAAGCAACAAAGTTCTTTCACTGAGGCGTCTAAAGGATTTCGGTTGCCTACAGGTCTGAACAACCAATTCCCTACACTGTAGCAAAATCCCACCCAGTTTTGTTTTGGTTCTTCAATATTTATTAGTTGTTTTAATTACTAGTAACAACTGGGGAACCTGTGTAGGAGGCAGCTGTGGGTGATGAGATAAAGATCTAGTAGGCAAGGCCTTGTTCTTACGCAGTTACCTCATTAGCAACGATAGAGGCAAATAATAAGAGGGGGTGCCAATTAATAACAAACTATTGCAATATTTCACAGTAAATTAATATTGTTTTATAACTCCTTAAAGCATGAGAGAGGAAAAAAAAGACTTGTGAATTACCAAGTAAAACGTTTAAGTAGAACACTGAATTCTCCATATAATTACACCCCACAAAACATTACAGATCACAGCACACACTCAAGTACATTTCCATGCCCTTGACTTACATGCTGTTGGACAACTTTTCAAATTTTTCATACAGCAGTAGGCAGTAATCATTTCTTATTTATTTACTCATTATTGAAATTGTGCCCTCAACAAGCATCTAAAACCTCTTAGAAAATACTATTTTTCTTTACAAACTGTAGAAAACTACTAATTGTTACCAAAATGGCTTGAGAGCAAATAGATTTCACAACATAAAAACCAGTTTCAAAATGTATTAATGAAAGTATACTTAAAAGGTCTTTATTTCTGAAATATTTTATTTGCATGTTTACAGACACCATACACAGCTTGTTTGGAATTACCGCACCCTCAAGTGCAATGCTGTGTGTTAGCCACGTCCGTTCCGTCCATCCTTCTACATACTAAAGAAATATAAACACTTTCTGACTTCAGTGTTTGGAATAGTTTGTACCTAAACAGCAGTATGAGATCCACAGTCATGCAGCTGCCGTTTAACCGTCAGGCACGGCTGTGCCAAGTCACAGGCATCCCCTGTACCTGAAGCCAGCTGTGGTGTTTTGGGGCTCTATTTCTTAAACCTTCTCCTCCTCATTACTACAAGTGTTTAGTTACCTCTACCTGTTCCTGTACAAGTAGTCAAATTGCAAGTTACCGAGGAATGGATATCCTCTGTTTTGTTATAATCACTTTTTTGGGCGAGAAAAAACCCCAAACCTAACATTTCATCACACATTTTCTAAAACTCCAAATTTCTAATAATTTTACTAATATTTAACACATCTGTTGTTTGAACAGCTGACAAAGGAGACACTTGGTACTAGCCCATATAACCAACACACACCAGAGGAATTAGTGGTTGCTGGGCATAAGTGCAAGGAAATAATTGTGTATTTTTTCAACTTATGAAACAGTGACATTATCTGTGGGTTTTCAACAAAATAAATTCTTAGAGTTGACTTCATTCCAAATAGATTTGAGTCTAGCTCCATACTCTTCTCACACTTTACGTCTCTGTCCATATACATATAAAGCCAGGGAAAGAAGGCATTTTAATGAATGTCTTCAGACAAGAGATTATTTTGGTTCTTGAGAGCACAACCCAAAATTAAGATATTCTCTGTGTGCACCTGGGGATTATGGCTGTTTTGAACGCACAACAACTTTCTTTTATGTTGTCTGGAATAAACTCAAGAGAAAACATCAATTGATTATGGTGGAGGTTGAAATGTTTCACTATCTGTTCTGAAATCATTCCTGTAGCTCCTAATAAGCAATGCTGGACCCTCTCAGCAACTTAACTGCCCTTTTCTCAAGATGTTTTGTGCTTGCTTTTCAAAAATTTTACTTCTTACTCTTGGAATTTATCACTCAAAAAATTTAAGACTCTTCTCTGTAAGTTCCCAATTTCGATTACACTTATCTACTGATACGCTCCAGAACATTTGATCCTGTGACAGAAATTTCAGCCATCAGCTTTAGCAATACAGTAGGGATCATAACCACTAATTTTCTTAACTATAAACTGTCAAACTTCTTAAGAATTATGGTATGCAAGCACCTCTGCAGGTTATTCATCCAAAAACGTGTGTGCACATAAACCTTAAGGAAATTATGTTGTCAACTCTTCAACATGGAATAACTTCTCTACATTCTGATCAACAAAACCCACCGGCGAATTACTGCCTCCACTTGGTAACTTATGTCATGTAGACAGATGCAACAGTTATCTGTGATCAAGCAATGTGAACTGCACCCTGATCCAGAACAATCCAAGTCGTTTCTACGTATTTTTCTCATTTCCTATTTCCTATTACTCACTGCTCATGTCTAATAGACTTTAGTGTTCTTGTATTAGGGCTGAACAGCTGAAACCCTCGAGATTTAGGAATACAGATTGGATTTTTACGATAGGTGATTTCTACATATCTGTTTGTCATTTGCTTTTATTTGCAATTCAGAAATACTATGTCAGAAACGTTTAAGAAAATAATTACTTGGACTGGATAAACGCACAACTCAATAGCAGATTATATTCTAGGTCAGCTCCAATATATTACATTTACAGCCTCATGAGGTGCTGGCAAAATAAAGGAAAAGAGAAGTCCTGTTAGCTTCCAGAAAGGAAGCCTGAACCATACACCTCTCTCCCCCCACCCCCCCCGCGCCTTCTTTTTCCCCAAATAATAATAAAAAAAGCTAAATTCCTCTTTCTTTTTTCTAGACAAAGTGTTCTATTTTTCCCTGTCATCAGTGACTGGCTTGGTTAATTTATAACATGAACGCTTCCTAAGCCAGCCCATTCAGGGTTTCCTGTGGCAAAAGGCTCATAAATCTGTCTGCTCACTCTGTCTGCCCAAGTCATTACAGCATGCTACAATCTTCTACTGGCAAACATCGAGGTCTTGCATATCCTTTTTAGGGGAGGAGTGATGTGGCTGATCTTCATTTTCATAACTAACTTAACTTCTGACACTATGGATACATACTGGCTCCATATAAACCAGTAACCCCCGACAAGAGAGTGCTGGAGGACGCACATACAACTGAACTGCTAGCAGTACACCCCGATTCTGAAAACGAGTAAGGGAGACGTCCTCCAAAAAGAAAAAAAATCCCCACACATGATTAGGTTGAGGATGACTTCATTATTTAACAGGGGAGCAGAGAGCACTAAGGAGAAATGGGCAGACCAGTATTTGTGCTACAAGAATATTAAAAACACGTGGGCTGCATGTTAGCATAAGGCTTTAAGGGCCACAGATCCAAACGAAACCTAGCAACTGGAAGGGATTCCTAGGCTAAAATTTGTAGGAGGCACTCTGCTTTCCACAGAAGGTATGATTGCACATAGAGAAGTTTGCTACACGGGTTGCATGAGACAGTGTATCGTATTTACATTCTTCAGTTTGACAATTGTTATTTTTTTCTTTACACCTTCTGGCTACCAGGCCAGCTGCCTTTCTGGACTAATTTCATACTTACCATTTCTAAAATTAGGAATAGAAAACCACTCATAAACTTTCAATATTTGTTTTCTCAAGAAAATATGAAGTCCAAACCTAATAATCATTCAATACCCATCAAATCAGTAAAAGTTAATGATATTTAAAAGATACAGAAGAGAAGCAACAAGCACACCACATTCTTCCTTGCAAGAACCCCACTACGGTCAGTGTAGTTATACCACTCCATCTCGTGCACTACCTAAACATTTTGGAGAAGAGTGTTTAAAACTCTCAGAAAACAACTTAAGTTAGAAAGGATACACATTTAGGTGCAGCGAGAGTGCCCCAGAAACTTCATATA
>VZTV01110328.1:2226-14039 GCA_013400875.1 Anhinga rufa
AAATGCGCAGAATATGTTTGCACCTGCAGATGCCAACAAGGTTGCATCTGTCACAGAGCACTTTCCATTGTCCTTGTTACCTGTCACATTAAGAGCTGGAAAACACAAGTCACTGGTGATTCTGAATGAAATAAAAGTGGGAAAACTAATGTCCAGCCGGACACAGAAACTTGAGAGTGCAGATAATCTCCTAGGTCAAATAACAATAACAATAAATGCCTGTCCTCAGTGAAAACAGAATAAATCTGTGTAGAAAAATAAATTCTGATAACTGAGTCTTCTATCTTGAGCATAAGTAACCTTGATTACTTAGTCTGGTAACAGGACTCTTATACCTCTTAAAATTTTTCCTCTTTTTGTCTACAGAGAGTTTACCTGAGCTTATCACGGAAAACCTTATTGTCCATGATTCCACATATTTAAATGCCTAACATATAGTCAACCACTGTTGCTTCTTTCTCCTCCTCCTCTGTGGAGGCACGCAGCCCTTTGCAAAATATTCTGCGCATTTCTATGAGCATTTGGCTATTTCTTGCTAGTGGTTTTATATCGCCGTAGTCATTATCTAAGGAGATTTGAGTGACCCGCTCTGAAATTTCTTGCATTCTTTCCTCACATATAGCATGCAGGAATTCTTCTACAGGACAAATTGCACTAAATGCTGAAAATTCAAAGTATGCAGATCCAAAGTTCCTTGAAGTCAACAACGCTTTAAATCAGGTCCCTGAATTTTATTTAGATTGAGCTTATTGTTCTGTATAATGTCACTGTTGCATTGGAGAAAGTGTATTTTTTAAATAATAAAAATAAAATATTACATAATTCAAGCTCAGTATACTCTTTTGCAGGTAAGATTTCAGATTATATTTACAAAACTTCATGATTCCTCTTCTTTCCCTGAAACACATGAATTGGTTCCTACACTCAGAGTGTGATTTAAGTATTCTGTAGGCAGAATAGATCTGCAGCAAGTCTGGAGTCACCTATCAAGGGGAGTACTGATGAACTTTGGCTGCTCAAATACAGGGGTTCAGATTAATTAACTGCATATTACAGTAACTTGCTTTATATTGCCTGATGTGCAGAGGTTTGACACAACTTTTCACAACTAAATTAAACTAAAAAATGGAAAGCATGCTGTCTTCTCACATGCACCATTACGATGCTTAAAAGCTGAGTGAGAGACATGCCGTTTTCTCATAAGGACATACCGATACTCTGGAGTACAACTTTGCATTGCAGCACTTCGGAGCTGAGAGTCTGAGAGCAGTGAAAGGAGAATGAGAGGGATCTTTGCTGGATGTATATACTAACCCCTGTGTTTAGCTGGCAAAAAGATTCACGGGGCCGAGGACCAGACGAGATGGTTATATAAGCTCATCTGACCTGTAACAAAGACCACGGGAATCCCTACATCAATCCTGTACTAAGTCCTAAAATCTCTTGCTGAGCTAGAAAGCATTATTTCAAGAGATAAACAGGCTTGGTTTGGAGCTCAGTGACGGGGACCTCTGCATACCTCTGCATAGCTGACAAATAACTGTCCCTCACTGTTAAAAAAGCACACCTTATTTTCTGTTTGAGTCTGTCCAGCTTCAGTTGTTGAGTCTTCCTTTGTTGCTCACTGCAAGACAACATCATTGACATCAGCTTAACAAATAATATGTCTGTATAACCTCAACAGTCTCTGCAGTCAAGGCCATCAGCATCTTACACGTTTGGGGGTAATAATTGGAATAAAACTTCTATTTTCAACAATTCCTGCATGCTGGGGTTCATCTCTTAACCTGTAGCTGGGGTGGTTCCGTCTCTGTTTTCCTGAGAAGGAAAAGGCACAGAGATACGATGTACTTTTTCAGGCACTGGGTACAGTTGGTTCCTTAAGAACGCTTGTCTTATCTTAGGAAATTAGAAAGGTTTACTGGTCTCTTATGGTTTGTATTTTTATAGATTTCAAACAATAGGAAACAAATGTGCCGTTAAAGAGAGAAACTAATTGTTATAAATTAACCTCTGAAGTATGTTTAAATATTTCTCTTCCAATTTGTGCAATAAGGGAGCAATTTAAAAGGTATAGCAGGGTGCCTGCCACTTCTGTCCTCTGTGGGAGGAAAATACATAGTAGCATATGCCAAACCTTATTCTCTTCCAAATGCTAACATGAGCGGATGTCAAATCAAATCTCTCATAGAAATAGAAATGCAGCTGCAGGTATTATGTTTGTCAAAACCCTTCTGCTACTGATCTTTCAGTTTCTGTTTCTATGTTTAATTTATTTCCTAAAAATAATTAACAGAAATTTGCCACCCAAAATACAGTATGGATGTATGCATGTATGTGCATGCATGCATGCCTGTGTGCAGACATCTTTTAATCCCTTTATTATAGCCTTTGACTATTTTACGAAAAGTGTCTCCATGTAAATAAGAAAAAAAAAATCTAGGAAAAATAAATGCATACGATCCTTGATATTTTTTTAAATGTGTTTCTGGGTTTTTTTTGTGTATATACAAGCATCCCTAAGGAAGGAGAAAAAAAAAGTTAATATTGTTATAACCTGGTCTTTGCAACAGATCTTATTTCCTACCATTTTCTGATTGCGTGCCATTAGGCATTCTGTAGTGTAACTTCCAGGAAAGTGCATATCAGATTTTTTTTTCATTCTCTTTCCCTTCTGGCTTCTAGTGACTAAAGCCCCAGGTTTTATTCCATGATTGTTTATAGAAACCTATCCAATAAATACTTTTTCCCTCAGACTATTCTGTTCATGTAAAAAGGAATGCATTTTATCTGATTTACAAAATAGAAACCTGTGGAGCTGAAACCACTGAATACAGATCCATTTACGTTCTGGACTTCTCTGACTAAATCCCAGAGGAGAAACTAGAAAGTGCTATATGGTTTCAGAGTTCCCCTCTGAAGACAAAGGCATCCCTGACCAACAATTCAAACTTGGATATTCAGGACCAGGCATTTGCAAAAATAACAACTGGATTTTTTGTTCTTGTTCCTCATTTGTATATAATTCCCTGCACATTCAGAGGATTACACACTGTTTATGCATCATGCAATCTCACTGAGTCCTGTTTCTTTACAGTGCTTACTCCTGCTGCTAAAAGGAAAATAGGCTCCAACAATCCTCTTTTCGTGCCAAAGCTGCTGCTACTGAATGAACACATCCTGCCTGCAGTAGTCTGATTGATCCCTGCGATCCTTGTATCCAACAGGAGTTCAAAAGAATTCTGCTGCTCAAAGGACTGAAATTGGTATTCGTTTAAGATTTACTGGCAAACTAAAGCCCCTTCATGTAACAGCAGATGCTGTTCTGCCTTTCAACTCCACAGCACACCAAAGTGACACTGAACAAGTTCAAACTTTGGATGGCCTTGACAGCACACTACACCTTAAGACTGGCATTTCCTAGATCAGAATCCTCCTTAGCTCATGAGCAATAGCTAATGTCACTGAACTGAGCCACAGCTTGCAGCTCCGCTCTGAAGTAGGACATGTATACTTGGGACACATTCAAAATAATAAATTCTAAATAATCTGGCATATGGTAGCTCTTTGCACAGTTACTGTTAAGGCCACCTTTGCAGCTTGTCAAACACCATTACCTTTAAAAGCTCAGTCCTGCTGCTATGAAGTACAATTCATACATCCATATATCCCTTTGCAGTGCTTGGTAGGCTAAAAAGATAGGCTTTAATAGATTGCTTTGAAGAGTGGAGAACTGAAAGGTTTTCCTGTAAGAGAGACCTTTGTAGATGATATATGAAGCCTGGGATTATGACCAACCTTAAGACAAATAGGTGTTTAGACTAGAGGGACATCATTTTTATAGTTTACTTTATAAAAGAATCCAATGTTCCACCCACACGCTCTAATGCTTCACCTCCTCTTTTTAATTGTCTGTCCTTAGAGAGATAAAGGACTCCAAAATGTAGTATTTGCCATGATGGTCCAGAACACTTCAAGGCCACAAAGATCAAATATTGGAGAATTTAAGCATATCTGTTACTAAGATCTTTTGACCCCATATTAGTCATGTTCCTAGTTTTATGTAACAACCTTCCACAAAGTATAATACTTGAAACTAAGTGTTATTCTTCCAGTGTAATCAGGGCTGTTTTTATTTCAAGGGGAATGCTACACCATTGACTGAACAACTTGCATGTAATACATGCATGCATATCTGTCCATATAAAACATATGAACTGTAATCAACACAAACATATACCTCACCATCCTATTGGTTAGTTCTACCCATATACTTACTATTCAGTTAATTTTGAAGCCAAGCAGATTGCAAAGGTTAGTGGCATGAAATTTTCTCCATAGAGAACATTTCATTGTCTTTTAAGCAGAAGGCCAACTTCAGGCCAGGCCAATTTAGAACAGAAATGGAAAACTGCTTAGGAAAGTGTTGTCTTTTTATTCATAGAAAGGTAAAACAGAATTTCTGTCTTTCCATGATTACACTCCAGGCAAAACCAAAAAGCTCATTGCTTTCCTCCATTGCTTGCTATGCAGTCACGGATGCACTTGTCCCGTGTTCCATACAGCTTGGATGCAATAATGCTATATTAATTTCTCATTACACACAGGAAAGCTGATAATCATAATATCTCTTGAGATACATATTCACATAATTTCTAAATAAATAGCATATATTACTCAACAGATTCTTTTTACAAGTCTGTTACTTTTTAAAAACCTTTCAGATTCATAAATGATGTCTTCTCAGATTCTCCCACAACACTGTTGAATGATTTTGCTAGACTGATTGATGCCTAGTGAATTTTACTGAGTATTAATCACTGTCCATTTTGGAAAAAGTTTTTTTATCTAGTCACTAATTCATAACAAGACATGCTGGGCCAAGGTCATTAATGTCTTTGGATTTATAATAGTAGGGCAAAAAAGGGAAGTCTAATTTCTGTATCTCCTGCCACTGTCATAGTGAATATTTCTATTCATTGAGGGAAAGAGTAGAAATTTGCCTTCTTTCTGGTGGAAGCTACTCCTGCTTTGGAAACTGCTAAAATAACCGATCAGTGATGATTTATAAAAATAAATACTCTCTTCATTTACTAGAAGACAAAAGTAAATGAAAAAGGGAGTCAGAAGCATTAGATGCACTTTTTCAAGGGGAAAAATTGAGGCACAGAGGAGGTAAAGGAACTATATAAGTCCAGTGGCACAGCTGGGAGTAAATCTCAAGCCTCTAGATTTTATCTACTAGCCATGCAAGTCCTGTGTACTTGCAGTTACGTGGGTAACTGTAAGCCGAAGTCTTGAATCTGCCAGTGATTTTCTGTAGAATATTGAATATTGTGTCTCCCTTGTGATTGCCTCAAAATTTTGTAAAATAATTTTGAATCTATGAAATAGCTGAAAAAGCAAAAGTTTGTGTTTTGGCCAAAAGTCAGAGAAGAGTTAAGGGTCCTGACCTCCTTCTAAACAATAGTCTGGTGTCTTAGGGTCTTTCTTGGGATGTCAGGAAACTAAATTCAGATCTCCTCCCAAATGGATTTGAAAGTGGATTGCATATTTCTGCATGGAATAACCAAATCAAGAGGCTGTAGAATGAAGGTTTCTTAATTTCTCAGAGCTATTCATTTAGAAGAAGCCTCTCCATTATTCATCAGGCCTATTGAAATAAAAAAGAAAAGAATGACAACAGATTGGTGGTTCTGGTACTCATGCCCTGGTTCCAGTCTTTGCATTGGTGAATATGTATATAAAAACAGGTCGGAGACAAAAGGAGCAACAACTCACTACTTCCCCCTAACATGCTTCCACAGTATTCAGACTCATTAAGGACGAGTCAGATACCCTAACTTCAGGGCTTCAGTGAAAACCAGGATTTGGGTTATTTGAATCTATTGTGTAGCTGCTGCCTGTGTCAAGTCTTTGTTTCTACTGCTTTGGACTTTATTTTAAAATTTGAGTCTCCAGATTAAAACTCTAGGCAAAGGCTTATTTCCACATCCCTAAAACAACATTCTCTTTCAGATATCCATTTTCTTCATGGAGACGACATTTAGACAAACAAAGGTACTTTGTGTAGGTTATCTAGCTTCCCTGATGACTTCTAAGCTTAGTCTTTATAATTAACAACAATAGTTTACTATTTGCAACCTGTTGCCCCAACCACGCTGGAAGTATCTGTGTATGAGTATAGCAGACCTATAAAAAAGGAGTAGTCCCTCGCTGAACATGAAGCATAAGGAGTCAGGTAATATACAGAAAGGTACATTGTGGCAACATAAAGGTGATGCTGAAGAAAATTTATTTTTCCACTCTATCAAATAGGTTATAGAGTATTTTATAGCACACCATAAAACTGTATTCCAGCAAAAGACAGTTAACCCACTCTTCAAGACTGATATAAAAGACTTTAGTCAGGTTCCATCTTCATAAATTATTTCAGTATCGCGAAAGCTCTGTACATCAACCCAGTAAAAATACATTTGGTCTTGCAAACTTGGGGAGAAAAAAGTTGAAAAGTGATAGATTACTTTAAAAAAAAAAAAAGTGTGCATTTCTGATTTCAAGAGAGGCTGCAGACTAATTGGGAAGTGATCACTGACAGATGTACTTTCGGGCTCCCCACTTCATAACCGGAGCTCTGAAAGCGTCCTTAGATAAGAATAAGCCTAGAGATGCTGAACAGGTCAGAAAAAAAACACATGTTTATCTCTCAGGTCTACCTTGCATTTGCAGGTCCTACAGCAGTTCTGGAAAAGGCACCACGCTGCAACATGCTCCCGCTTTCCCTCCCCAGCTCCCATCTTCCAAAGAGACTGGCAAGTTCTCTTCGGGAAGAAGCCAGTTTCAGAGCCGCGGAACCCGTCCCCCTGCCCTTCCCGCAGGCAGCGGACGCTCCGGACGGGGCCGCAGCAGCGAAGCCGCGCACGGCGGTGGCTCCCGGGAGATCGCGGGCAACGTTCAGGCTGCGCTTCCCACGCCCGAAGCACCCCTGAGGGTGACCAGCCTCCCCGGGGGGCTGCCACGGGTCGGGCTGTGGAGCTGGGAAGGGTCGAGCACCTTGTCCTTGAGCGAGGCCCCGCGTTACCGCTGCTCTGCGCCTTTCCCGCTTCCCCTCAGACCCACCGGCCGGGGCAGCGCGGCAGGACGCGGCGCCCCGATGCCGCCTCCGGGGTCCCCGCCGCCCCCGGCCCCGCTCCCGGCCCGCCGCCCTCCTTCCCCCGCCCGGCGCCGCCGGGATTGCTCAGAAATACTGCCATCGCGCGGGGGAAGGGGGACNCGCTGCCTCCCGGCACCCGCCAGCGGCCGGCGCTGCGCAGGTCCTCGGGCACTGAAACCAGGCGGACGCTCCAAGCATAAAAACTAGATGCCGTTTACAGATTAATAACCCTCGGCGCACAAGGTTGTTACAGTCTGCTATTGTCGCTCAGTTAATTTTATCCCTTGAATTTCCAAACACTCCATGCTACTCTACCCTCTGGGGCAGCCGACAGGAATACTAGGCACGGGGCCACCTGCGTCCAGGCCCATTACTAACTGAATATTCAGAGGTGGGTTCAGCATCTGAGCAAAAAAAAAAAAAAGAAGTTTTGAATCTTGATTTTAGGTAGGCTCATTTCTGACTGGAACATGAAAGTCCTTATGCCAGACTCTGGCAGTGTCTATGAGTACACAGACTCATGTGAGATGGAGGAACTGGGATAATGACTGGGAGAACTGGGTAAGGTGTTGAAGTGGGACTGTCAGTATAAATGAACTTTAGGAAGTAGTCTTCACGAGGAGGCAGTGGTTGTTTTAGTTGGGATTACTAAATAATTTGCTAGTCCTCTGCTAAGATGTGGATGTCTGTTCCTTGTGTTACCCACTAGAATTTTTCCATAGATATGGCAAGTACATACATCTGTGTGTGCATCTGTGAGCAGAGAATAAAAAGGGCTCCCATGGGAATGCCCAGGCTCATGCTTATGTCACCTATGCCGTCTACTTTAATTTGTGGTACCTCCTCCCTTCAAGCAAGGCTAGGAACGTACTTGAACAAGGGAGATGAAATTCTTTCTTTCCATTTTTGGTCCTCCCATAGCAAAAGGCTTACAAATTCAAGCTTCACAGGGACTAATGGCCAAGATTTTACCAATTGCTTTTAAGTTAACTCCATTTTGTCATGACTTGCTTTCCCTGTCTGCTAAATAGACCTAATGAAATGTACCTCATTTGTCAAAAGCTCTTAGTGTTACTTCAGTAATTGTAAAAATATGGGTAGGACACGATCTGAGTCATAACACCTTACTGGGATGCAATCTGACCTGACCAAATTCAAAGCAAGCTCTAATTGAATGAAGGATCAAGGCTGTATTGCGCTTGTGCCAAACAGCTAATGTAATCAGTCATTCCTTGTTTAATGCTTTGAAAACGAAAAGCACTTCTATTGCTCAGCATTGTTACAATACGTGTTTTTCAAACACAAGAAAAAAAAGATTGGGGAAAGAAAAAAATCCCCCAAACATTCAAGCTCACCTTTTAATTCAGAAGCAATATAGAATAATGCTGAAGACAACTAAAATCATAATTAATTTCTATACTTTTCTGGTACAAGTGAAGTTCTATACTTGTCCATGGTGAATTACTATTACAGCAAGTATAATGCCAAGAAAAAAAGTGAAACACTGGTGAATATTTTCAGATCAAATTTCCATGGAACAGACCGCTTCTAACTAGTTCAGTGGGTCACATTAGCAAAGATGCAGCACAGGTAGCTGTCTAACCTTCCCGTGTCTTGAATGAGTTGCCAGTAAGCCTCTAACAGCATGTAGTTTTTCCTTAATCTTTCTTTTTCTCGAACCAAATATATTTGTGGGAAAGTTGGGAGAGAAGAGCCAAGTGTGAAGTGCTAGTCTTGCATAGGGTCAGTTGAACCACTTTAGTAAGCGAAATAAAATCTCCCTTTACCCATCCCCACATAATATTTAGCCAATTTTTTAACAAAACCCATTTGGAAGTCCAGTCGGCTCTTATTAACCTCATTCCGCACGTCCAAAAGCTGTGATTGTCTAAACAGGCTCCTGACTGGTCTCCTCAATTGAATTTCAACTACTCCTCCCAGCACTGAGGCTGAGCCCACTAGTTACATTCACCCATCAGGAAACAAAAGTAATGGTATTTCAGCATGAAAAGTGAATCAAAACAACCTCAGATTTTTCGTATCAACAATGCCCATACAAACAGGCCAGAAGTCAGTGATTTTACTTTTATTTATTTCACAGGGTACAAAAATAAAAATCAGAGATTGAATAAAGACAAAAAAAGCCCAGAAAAAAATCAGGAGCTGCTGATGGATAATTTGTGAAGAGAAACATGCTGAATTCACTGGAAGCAGATTGAACCTCTCTGTATGTCACCTCTCTGCTTTGATCAGCTGAAAATGAAGTCCATTGTCACCCACATTTTCTAGCACTGGAGTGTAATTTTATTCTCCTGAATGATCAGTGTGCAGGTTGTTTCACAACATATCCTATTGCATGGCATAACCAGCAATGACTGACATTGGTAGGCATTGCAAATCCCAACAGCCACCAGAGGAGATTAACTCAGGGAAATACTGTCAAGGATTCAAGAAATTTTTTTAATGTCTCCTAATCTGAGAAAAAAAAACTCTAATCCCCCAAAAGATTTCTCTGGCCCCAGTAATACCCTCTCTTTGCCTTTAAGAGAGCAACAGCATTTATGTTTTGGGCTCTTGTATCAGATTATGATGTAGTAAAGAAGGAACAGTCTTTAAGCCCTTTCTTTGAACTAGTATCCTGTAAACCTGAGCTGTTCACTTCTGGATTTGGGGATGGGGGGGTGGGAGGAGGAGGCAGAAGAGCCAGTAAAAAAAAGGAGTTGCTACTCTGTGCATGGAGGAAAAAAGTGTGACTTCATCCTCCTTGTTTTTTAACAGAGAGGAATTTTTGGAGAACAGTTCATTGTACATCAGGTTGTTGGGCTGGCATCTCCTGCATTACTGTCACTCCACTCAGTGTAGCAGAACATTGATTTCTGTACAGGGACATGAGTAGGGGAAAAAAAAAAAAAAGCCAATATTCTATTAGGCAAAGAAGAGCAGTGGTGGAGGAGCTGCAGTAAGTTTATCACCCAGTGGATTTGAGTGTGAGCATGAGTGTGTTAAGGGAGGGGCAGCTATTTATTGCCTTTCCTTTGAAAGCATAAAGAAACCCACACCTAGAGGAGAGGGAGAATGAGACATAGGCACCAAAAAGAATAATAAAGGGGATATAAGAGGGAAACAAACAGTAAACTGACAAATAGCAGAGGAATGAAGAAAATGGAAAACAGGAAGAGAAATAGGAAGGGACTTTGGAACTTGTCAGTAGAAAAGAAATAAGACATTTTTTTAAAAAAGGTTAAAACTAAGTTAGAGTTACTTGGCAAATATATCTAGAAGTAGAGAACTTTAAAAAATTCAGGCTATTTATTTTCCCTATTTGGAATGAAGTACTCACAGCATTTTTTCACATTTCTTAATATTAGCAAGTCAAACATCATCATGAAAATATAGATATTTCTAACACATATCAGAGACATAGAGCTGATTTTTAATTAAAAAAAGTTCACCATAAATAACTTCCAATTTGGGATTTTCACACATTACTAACTTTTTTCCCCTGATCTACGCATACATTTAACTTCTATAATCCAGAAAAAGAGATCTGAAAACAATATTTTCAAGAGTTACAGAACTTGTCTTTAGCAGACTTAGATTCCCCAAAACCATCAGTTAGTACTTCTGCATTTGCTCATCAGAGTTAAGTGGGTCCTGCAGTACAACTTTGTCTTAATAATTCAGCACAAGCATTTGTCTCAGTTTGGAAGGAAGCAGCTCCATCTCAAGCAGTCTGGCTGTAAGAAGAGCTCTCCACCAGGTGTAAGTTCTCAGGACAAAGTGAATTCATTTGCACCTGCTTAAGGCTTTGCAAGCTGTACAGCAGCTATGTCAGTGCTGCTTGCACTTGTCAAATTTACATTCAAAGTAGCTAAATTGTTTTGAAAGTGCATCACAGTGTGAAGCCCTTTCCAGCTCTGCTTGCTATTCAGAAACACAAAGTAGAAAAATGGTATGTATTTGTGACAATTGGTAAAGCACAAAACAAGAAAAAATATTTCTCTAAATAAGACATATGCAGTCATGGCAAAAGGGAAGAAAATACTAGATATGCAGATACACATATAGATAACACTTCTTAACTTAAAGGGTATTAAGAAGATATCTTAACAATGGAGCTAGAAGATATATTTAATACTAAAGGAACTAGAAGTAAAAAAATGCATGGTTAGGGCTGCATTCCAAGTCTGAATAGCAACATATTGGCCGTTCAGCTCTGCTGGATTTCTCTGGTGCAGTACTTGCAGTACTCTGAAATCTCTAAAGGGAGCTGTTATAATCTGACTTGAATCCATCAGGTTAGATTCCTAAATATCTGACAAAGAGGCGATGATATAAACTGCAGCTTCTCATCCATGTAAATGAGCTTTGCAGGAAAGTCTCACCAGGTTTGTTCTTTCCTGTAGAGATGCTCATGCATGCCCTAATGGATTTGTACAAGCCTTCCTCCTCGATCACCAGCCAAGAGCGTAAGGGCAGCCACACTGATCCCACCTATTCCCATGTGCCCACCTAGTCTCTGACATTGGCTAATAGCAGGTACCTAGGAAAGTTGGTTGAACCAGGTCTGATGCTTTATCAGCAAGCAGATATATGTGACTCAGGTTCATCTTGAACCAAAATGTCAGTCTGCATGCATAAATAAATAAAATAAAATAAA
>VZTV01110330.1:2274-12925 GCA_013400875.1 Anhinga rufa
GGGGGAGAGGAGTGTATAGAAGATGTGTAAGAGGATGTGAGTTTTATGTTTAATACCTTGTATTTCATTCACTTCATTTTCTTCATCCTATATCTCAAACAAACCCACGGATCTAAGTATAGGTTTTTTCATTGCTGGGTGCTTTTGTTTTTACCTCTTAAAATATTCTCTTTCATCTCTGAAAGGGTGACACAGGTTGTGAATTAAGTCTGCTCTGTTTGGAGGCTCTAGAATGCTGGTGATGAGAGTTTCCATCTCGGGGGTAATGCCTGATGAACACAGCTGTTCTGTTTTCAGGCTCAGTTTAGGTCTAGGAGCAGATGACTCATGTTTGTGTGGCTGCAGTCTCAGGTAAGTCAGTTTATGTCTTCGCCTTGTATTTCTGAACCCAAGAGCACTTGGGAGCACCATGCAGGCACTCGGACATCTCTGCAAAATTGTCAGGTGTGGCAGAATCGGAGATGGTCTAGATGTAGTAACTTCCGATGGGTCAAGCTGACTCAGTCTGATTAACTTTCTCGATTCTGTGCTCCTGGCATGTCCCATGTACTGCTCTAATCTGGAAGATACCAATATGTCTCCTGTGTGCTTCTGAGTAATTAAAGTAGCTGCCGCTATCACAGTATTACCTCAAGTGTTGCATGAAAATATACTTTAGTATGAAAAGTAGTAAACGAATGGTTGGTTCCCTGCTGTGTTTTTTCCCACTGCATTGTTTGTTTTAAATGGTGTTTGGTTAATAGCCTACTGCAAGGGCTGTGCTATAGCATCTAAGATGCAATAGAGAATATTGTGTCCAAGAAAAAAAAACACCAGTCAGGAAATTCTGTAGGTGGATAGGAATTGTAATAAAACTTCAGTGTAGCTATAATAAAATATTTGCAGAGTACCTGTGCCATGTACAGAACTAATTCTGTCATTTTAACCTTTAATTAGCTCTTTACTTCTATTCCATACTCCTGTGTTCTCCCCAGTTCATAACCAATTCAGCAGAATTTCTACAGCACCTCTGGTGCCCTCTATCTGGCCTTCAAGGATTTCAAAAGCCTCTGTGCTTTTTTCCCCCTGAGCACTTGCGTAGTCCTTCAGCATCCATTTGTCCCCAGAGCACCCAAAAAGGCCCACAGCTGTCTTAGTAATGCCCAACGCTGTTGAAGCCCTTCAGCTTCTGAATCTCTTGTTGAAAGATACTGCTCTGACAAGAAGAATCTGTGATTAATGTCGTATTAAGCTTGGAGGGGCACGTGAAGGCATCCAGCCAAGAAGAAGGTACAGTGAGTAACTGCAGCTCCAGTGGTGGAGGGGTGGTAGCTTGGTAGCAGCTCATGACCATGGGTAGCCAAAGCTAACAGAAGTGGCTGGTGCCTGATGGCGTTGCCTGGGGTCTTCAGTTTGGCCTTGGGAGAGGCTGTGAAAGGATCATGGGCAAGAATTGCAACTCTGTATCATGTCTGAATAGAGAGGGTGGTCAAACTTCATACCTTACAACACAGTATGTCAGCTGTACTTTGTAAATACAAATACAAGCTTTGGTGTTTTAGGTTTATCTTCTCGTATATTATACAAACTATAATCCATTTGAATCTAATAACATCATAACAGTGTTTATTTTTTCCTAAGGATTGCATATAGAATTCTGGGAACCATAGTAGTATTTTTACTACTGTTTGATTTTATTAGTTAAGAATACTATGAAAAATGTAATTTTAAAATCTCAGTAAAAAAAGATACTTATGATAAGTTATGATAAGAGATGGTTTGCCCATTTTTCTAAGTTTAAAGGATTTTTTTATCAGAACATGCAAAGTACTTTTGTTTGTCCAGAGCAGTATGTCTGTCTTCAAGGGCTTAAAGTTCAAATCACAAATTTTTAAGTAACCCATGAAATCTAAAAATAATAATTAATCTTCAAGGTGGTATAATAGTCGCATTTTATTCTGCTCACTTCTTTTTTTAATGCATAGTGAGGCTTTGAGAGTTCATTTTATTTATGATAGAAATTCTGTCATGTGTAAAAATGTATTGATAGATCCATGGGCAGCTGGAACTTCTTGGTGGCTTGAGGATCATATTGACTTAAACCAAGGCTGAATTAGTAGTGCAGATGTCCTGCAGATTCTCAGCATATATGCATTTCCAGGTGGTGGATAGAGCAGTGTTACTCATTTATCTTCTCGAGCTCTCCACAAACCAAATTTGACATCCCTGATCTGCCTTGAATCGGTCTAAATTCTCCCATCCTTTTCCACCTTCCCCCAGTTTTCTTGTACCTGCGCTCCATGTGCTGCGGAGCTCAAGTTGTCGTTCCTAATCACTTACAAATGAAGTCGGTGTTTGTCCAATATCTCTGGAGATGAATGGTGGGATAAGTAGCAACGTTAGAAGACAAATGTAGTGCAGAAGGGGATGTTAAAGGGTGTGTGATGGAGATGTCAAAACCAGGAGTGTGCCGGGGGGCACATTGGACAATTAGGGCTCTGCAGGGATAGAGCGTAGTGTGGGGAAAAGGTTTCTCAGCGCTCATGGTGCTGAGTTTGCCTTTTCAGATACTGTAAAGGCAATAATTGACTACAAGTCTGTAATTCAAATATATGATACAGTATTTAAATGCAATTTGCACAGGAATGATTTTATTAAGCATAACCTATGAAGATACATTATATGTTCATTTTACTATCGTCCTTGGGAACGAAGTAGCTGCAGTAAGTTGATGGGCCAAGATATAGTAACGCTATTTTGTGCAGTACATATAATCTAAGAGCTTTAATAGACTGAAATCCTTTAGGTTTTTTATACTACTTTTCCTCCTAGACATCAAAGCGGTGGAGCAAATGTTCTGGGCCTTTTGCTGACTCTTTAAGGTGGGTAGCAAATGCAAGCGATACAGTGTCTGCAGTGAACTGATACACAGTAATACTTACAGATTTAAGAAATACTTTTATTAGTAGATAGGTTTTTCAAAAATACCTAGAGTTTTGTGACTTTGGAAAAATAGCTTTGAGATCATTCTTGTGACACCTCTGGACATATGCTACATGTCTCAGATATTGGGAAAGTGAATATCATACTGTAGTCCTACTTCCATTTTGAATTATGGATTAAAGTTATGTGCTTTGTAGTATTGCTCTTTTGTTCAATAAAGACGAGTTTCTTGTATAGAACTGTCCTGGATCATTAGCACTGAATGGTTCTACATTGGATGGAAAGCAAGTTTTCTGTTAGAGAACCCATTAATGTTAGAGAAATGATGTTCTACGATAGGATACTGATGATGTGTGGGAGGTAGAGACAGGGCAGCTGATGCCAGTGAAATTTTCCAGTTGAAGCTAAGCGAGAAAGGCAAGGAACACTGGTTTTAAAAAGGGCTTCCTCTTCGAAGCAGGGAAGCAGCACAGCCTCCTGCTGCCTGCTGAAGGCCAGATCCGATGAGCAGGAAGAGCTGCCTTGCGTCAAAACTTGGACCAGAGTTGGGATGCATAATTCTAAGGTCACACTGAGGGAAACTGAGTCCTGGTGTTTCCTTTGGTGAGATTTTTTGCTTTACAAAGAGTGAGGTGAGGATGCTTGTGGATGTAATAATTCAGTTTATATTTATAAAGTCTTTAAACAAAAGCATCTGAGGAGTATGTGAGATGTTTGCTTTTGGACTACCAGGTCCTCGAGTGCTTGGGTGTGAAAGAAGCTCGAGAAAAGGTGTTTTGCCTACAACTATCTTAAAATCTGGTGGGGCAAAAGCCCTGTTTTTCCAAGTCAGTTTTTTGTTGAAGTGTGAGCGATTTGTAGCCACGCAGAGATGTTTTGTAAGAAGCACCTGACAACCGGACGCTGAAGTCAAGAGCTCGGGGCTGGCGGACAGGGCACGTTTGCCCGGAGCTGGCGAGGACTGCAGTGACTTTGAGAAACACTCCAAACGCCGCTCGGTGCTATCGTCAGTGTCCCGCCTTCCTCAGCTCTTCCCACTTCAGAGCCGGGAAGGCGCATTTGGGAAGGGGGAAGGTGATGCCCCCGGCGCTTCCCGCGCTCCGCGGCGGCAGGAGCGGGAGCAAGGCCCCGCCGCCCCGGCGGGCCAAGCTGCGGAGCGCCGCAAAGAAATCCAGGGCAGCCCTAACCAAACGCAGATCAAAGGGGGCTGGAACCGAGGGCGGGGAGCGGCCCCGGGGCTCCCGCAGCAGGCAGGGAGGAGCCGGCGGGTGGCTGCCAGCTCCCGGACCTGCCGCGGGGAGGGAGGGAGGGAGGGAGGGGGGGAGAGAGGGGCGGCCCNGCTTGCTCCCCACTGCTGATCTTCCCCGGCTTGCGTCTGGTAAGTGTTTAAGAAGCGCCTCTTACGTCGGGTTGCTTCAGATCTGGCCGTGCGTTCCCGTAGCGTATCTTAGGCTGCAGCTGGAGCCGCTCGGGTTTTCAGAAAGCGTTAGGATGTTAGGCTTAACTAAGGCTATTGTGCGCCTTCATTTTATTTACACTAAAACGCTACTTTGTAATGCAAGTAGGCTCCTGGGCTTGTAAAAGTCATAGCCGGGTGGAAATGCCGGAGAGCTTAGAGCAGGACCCTGCTAGTGCTGAGGGGCTGGTGAGAAAGGAACCCCCCCCTTCCCCCGCTCCCCGACCTGGGACCCGGCTATCTCATCAGGTGCGCTCTTACGGAGGTGCCGGGGCGGCGGGGTGTGGGGCGAATCGTTTGGCCTTCGGAGCGCGCCTCGGCAAGCGGGAGGCTTAAAGCCCACGTACACTTGGGAAATGAAGTGTGGGGGGGTGGGAATCGGTTCTTGCGTGTTGAGCCTTCGAAGAAAATGATCGTTGGACTTGCTGTGGAACGGTTTTGCTCTGTGTTCTGTAGCTAAATGCACAGAATGCTCCGTGCTTATCAAATAGGTGTGACTGCCGGTGTGTACCTGCTTGGTGTGCATTCTTACCCAGCGGTTTGCTTGTTTAATATACAGTAGTTGTAAAATTATGTTAGTGCTTCTGTTAAAGCATTAAGAAAAAATGCAGTTATTAGTAACAGATTCTTTAAAGGTGTTCAAACGTAGCTTTTAAATTTGGACAGAAAACAAAAAATCTGCCTGTAAAAGATGGTTGAGAGGTTCCTTAACCACTTATGTAACACTAATACAGTCAGGATGATGGCAGGCGTAGCTGGAGCTGTATCCTAAAGAGTATTGCTTTTGTGTCCCTTTACAGCTGTAATAATTTAAATGTTAATCCCACAGCATGAAGAAGTAAAAACCTGTGTAACTTTTAATGTGAGTAACTCCCTTTACATCCAGAAAAAGACATATTTTAGTTTTCCCCCCTCTGTGTAAGCAGGATTAGAACTGTTTTGGATCAGAATATTTGCAGTTACAGAAACTTAAATGTCTTTCATATGGTAATGGAAAGTCAGTAAGTTGTGTAAATAAGATTTAGTGTGATGACAGTGTTGCAGTTGTAAGCAGTGTTTAAGTGTTGTTTTTTTTTTTTAAAAGCTTTCCATGCTCTTAAACTGTGCTGAGGTATACCTGCTTTCCAGAGCTATGCACATTTTTTCCTTGAAGTAGTATGTTTTGTTCCAATCATTTCTGCTTGTAGCTCTATCTCTTTCCAAAACTGAGTATTTGAAGCTTTTTGGATTTTCTTAATAGCCTTTTCCTATTTCCCCTATCTATACATGCTTAAGTTATTTTAAAATAATAAAATTTTAGGATTATACAGAACTTCTGCAAGAGAATTTTCAGGGCTTCTTGTTGTTGTTTCTATCTATAGTTTGGTTATATTTATTATGAATTCTGACATTAAAACAGACTTTGTAGTTAAAGTACTGCAATTGATTTCTTTAGTCGAAGCCCTGCAAATTATTTTTGTAAATGGTCTGCTCTTGTTTTACTGTGTGTGCCAGAAGTAACTTTAGCTTAAAAACAAAACAAAATTTATTTCTGAAGTTCTGGAGAATACTCTGTCTCCCACCCTTTGCACTCTTTCCCAGCTCCCTCACCCCACAGCCTGTCACTGGTGGATCAGTTCGTGTGCCAGCTTGGCAACCCTGGTTCGCTAGTGCCCATCTGTGGCATGAGCTGTGGTCCTGGCACGGTGACATCTGGAAACTCCCTGTCACAAGAATCACAATTCCCAAGCCAGCCTGCAACGCAGGAAATGAATTCACGGTGTCTCTGGTTCAGGACGGGACAGCTTCTCAGTCTCTCGGGCTGTGGAGAGGGATGGAAGGGCTAGGTGGCTTTTGAAACGCTTCCTACAAGATGGAAGAGGGGAGATTTCCCTTCTGAAAATCTTCTCTGCTTCATAATTGTCTTCTAACTATTACTGCATGGTGAAAGTACTCTGCTGAAAATCTGCTCATTAACAGGGAGACATTTGAGAAAATGGGTGTTAATAGACTGTGTAGAAAATAAACTGACTATAATGGCATTTTGCAAAAATAGGAGCTATATTGTGTCAATCCTCAAAGCGAAGCAGTTGCATTAATAAGTATATCACCTAAGGTGGTGCGCTGATAAAATAAGAATTAGAGAATCTTCTTGAAGATGAAATTGTTAAATCTTTCATTGTTAATTGATAAAATATACCTTAAATACTTGAAAAAGAAGTGGGAAGGACAGGGAAGGCTTGTTCCAGTCGGTGTCTGTATTTTGTATAGTGAAAGCCTTTCAGGGGAGACCTAGTGGTTAACAGCTGAAATGGAAAAGCAAGAATCAGGATATTGAGAAAAACCAAGCACCACATATGAACGCATAGGAGTAAGAGCTAGAGAATTTGAAAAATGTCTAGCTGAGAGCCAAACTGGAGATCAGCAACCATAAAACATTAAGAAGCTGCTTAACTTGCTAAAGACCATTGCAGTGATAGATAACTAGACATCTCCCATAAAACCCAGTATCAAACACCAGGCACCACCTGTTACTCCTGCGAGCACTGAGAAAAAGCAAAGATGCAAAGAATTTCGGTGATGTGAAGGAGGAGAAAACCCTCCTTAAGGGTGGCTATGCACGGGCTGGCACAGCAGACCAAGTCTGGAGAGGATTTAACTTGAGTTTACAGATTGAGACCATGTAACCCGTTTGCCACATTAAAAAACTTTAGTGTCTTAAGCGACTATAAGTCCATTATAATATTTCATCTGGAAGGAGACTTAATAGGTAGCACTGGGATTGTTAAATGTTGCTTATTTCAAGAATGCACTACTTTTAGAATCCAGCTGTTTTAGGTGAACTTTTGACATGAAAAGACGTTTTTGTTACTTCAGACATCATGTTCATCTCAGAACCATGATGCTTTGTAGCTGACAGGTCTGCAGGGTCCAGAAAGCCCAGACTGGTTCAGCTGGCTAAGTGGTGCGATGCTGACTACAGCTGAAAGGCTTTAGATAACTTCTAAATTAAATTTGAGTTTTGTCCTACCTTAAATGAAAAATGTAAAATCTTACAACCAGCTTATTTTAGTGCAAGCTACCGATTTTGGGGGTTGTTTTTTTTCTTATATGGTTAGAACAACCCTCAATACTTAGCTGTGTTCTGTCATCTTCTAAAGTTCTATAAATTATCTATACTAATATACTAGGCTATATTAAATTTCCACTACATCATTCCCTTTTGAATTTGCCCTTCTGTCATTCTCAATTGCAGGCATTATGAGTCCAGATGGGATTTGTTGAACCAATGTTTTTTTAAGACTGTTTTTTTGTTTTTTTTTTAAAAAAGAAACTTTAAAGCAAAGAAAAATTCTTTCAGTTGCAGCCAAAGGAACAGGTGAACTTAATCCAAGTCTAAAAAGAACATGCTAGTTAGAGAACACCAAATCCTACATAGTTTCAGTGTGGTACAGCATTACTTTATTTCCTGAAGGTCTTGCGGTGCAGATGGCAGATGTCTGCTGGGTAAGCTGTGTTCATTGTTAGCTCCACAAATAATAGAGGGATTACTCCTTAAAACTGTCACTAAGTAACATCGCCTCTACAGAACGTGGTACTTTCCAGATATGACACTCTTCCAAGCTGTTGTTTTGAACTGCATGGCTAATGTGCTTTCTTAGCAATTACTGTTATCAAATGTGCAGTAATTAAAGATAATTCTAGTTTTTTCCTTAGCAGTCCAGCTGGCATAATTTCTAAATAGATGTTAATGTTTAAAATACAGTGTGTCCAGCTAGAGAAATGGATACTTACATGTGATGTTTTAAATGTGTAGGTTAACACTTTTTCTAATGGTATTTAATATTCTGTTAAGGAGGGCTGTCTATATGAAAACATGTATTATTTATGACCTCATTATTCAGAATACCTGTCCATTGCTTCAAAACCTTCAGATGTAAATTGGAGTAAGTCTGAAAACATCTACTCTGTTGGAGAATACTAAATCTTGAAAGCATTCTGAGGAATGCAACAAAAATAAACTTTCAGCATTGAAAGAATTCAGAAATCTCAAAGACTGCATTTTGAAAAATTCTTGGGTTTAGGTTTTCTTCATGATGAACAGGTTCTTTGTTTTCCCAGGTCCATATGTTATTAAAATCTTACTGTGCTTTTTACTTGTTGCATTTAACTTGCCCATTTGTGCAATCTTTAAAGGAGAGATTGTCAGTTAGTTGTTTCCTTAGGCCCAGTCACTGCAGTTGTGGTAGGAGAGATAAAATGCAGAGAGATAAGAACATGTTCTAAGAATTTATTTTGGCGTGATAGCTGCAGGTAGAGTTTTGCTGTCAGTGGAGCTGCAGTCGCTTGTTTAGAAGGGGACACAAACGAGGTACCACAGTACATAATTTTTCATACCCTCAAACATGAGTTAAACAAAACTTGGGTAACATTAGACTTGTCAAGTGACATCAGCCATCTTGCATCTCTTTAAAAAAAGAAAAGCTACAAAACCAAATGCAGAAATACAGCCCCACTCATATTCTAGGCAATTGGTTTGAGTCCCACTTCTTAACTGTGATTGAATAAAATTCTTAATCAGATGACTACCTTAAGCATGCAAAGTAGTCTCGCTTACTTTAATATGGCATTGAACAAGCTTCAAGGTAAGTAGGTGCTTCCATTGCCTTGCTCAAAGAGTCTGTGAAAATGGACAGAACCTAAGAGTTTCTCAAGGATTAGGAAGAAAGAATCAGCTTGATCTGTTAAAATTTTTATTGCTGTAGATAGTCCATGAATAGCCTGTTCAAAAGGAGAACAAAGGCAGAATTATATGTTGCGGTACTGATGATGATGATCTTTGGCTTTTCTTTGAATTTGCTAGTTTCTAAAGAGTCTTTCTGAAGATAATGTTTAAACTGGAAGGCATGCAGGTAAATATTACATCTGTTGAAAATAAAGCATTTTGACTTTGATCGTAATAAATGGAGGCTGCTGGGCTGTCTGGAACAAAAGTTATAATTCCTGTGTTGGTGGTCATGAGGAGCACACACACACTGAAGGTCCCGAGTCTGCATGCTGCTGGGTCTGCCCAGCTTCCACGGGTGCGAGTTAGCTTGCATCTCTGGCTGGCACATGTGCCCTGCGTGTAAATGCATGGTTTCCTTTATGAAGTGATTTAAAACAGCTACTAAAAATTATGTTGTGTTATCAGTTGCTGCACACTGCAGTTGTCCTGGGTATAAAGCAAAAAGGATGGTGCATCTGTCTTCTCAAAGAGCTAGATATTTGCAGTATCGCCATACTTTATCTTCAGTTGTAATAGTAGTCTGTGGAACAGTACCTTTGATCAGTGTACAGCAGTTTCAAGCGATGATATGGATGTGTCTAACTTAGAAACAGAAATGTAGCAACATCACCATGCAGCCTGTCTCTTATATGAGTGAATGTGAAAATAAGCAGCCAGAAATTCCTAAAATGCTGCCAAACTACTTGAGAGGAGCTTTCTCTGCCTTGATGTCCAGCTCTCGCCCTGTCCACTTCAGCAGGCTTTGAAGCTGCCTGCAGTGTGAGAGAAAACCAGACTGTTCAAACACAGCAGTATTTCACATAACTAATATGTCTCTTCAGACTGAAACGAAGTTTAGCCAGCCACTTGAATTTACTTTCTGTGCTCAGCGGAAAGTCCTCCATGGGCTTGACTTGCCTGGGCCAGGGGAGGGGGTACGTGGCAGGAATGTATGGAATTGAAGGCTGGAAAAAATATGCTCATCGAGCAGCATATTCTCCTGTTCTGAGTGGTTATCTAAATGAAAGTGATTTCCCAGGGCATCTGGCTCTGCACATGATCTAGAACAAATAGCAGAGGATTAATTTTCGTTTCAGAAGTTAAGGATTTAGCTATGTCTAGGGGAGATGCTGCGTGGGGGGGCTGCCGGGGAGGGGGTAGCATTCCACTCTGTAAAGCACTTTCTGCTCAGAATTAGCATTCAGGCAATTAAATAGCTCAGCTGGCTGGGCAGGCTTAGCTCTCTGAGCACTCAGCAGAGGTATTGGGGAAGAAAATGAGTTAGAGACTTCCTCGCTTATCTGTCTTAATCTGTATGTTGTGTCTTCCTTCAAAGTTCAGTGTTTGTAATGCAAGCCTTGCAATTTGGTCTTGGAATGTTGTTGATTAAATTCAGTATTAAAAAGGTTACATTAAGTTAGCCAGAGCAGTTGTAATTAACTGATTCTAGTTATTCTTCTAAATAGTACATAATTACTGTTCTTTCTTCCTTGTTCTCCTTTCTCCCTGCTCCCCGCCCCCCCGCC
>VZTV01110334.1:0-20428 GCA_013400875.1 Anhinga rufa
CAGGACTGCTTTCTTTTCTCTTCATACAGACTCTTGTCATTTGGGACCACACAGGAGCAACCCCAGCCTATCGTGGACCCCAGGCACTGGTCCACAAGTCAGAGAAATGGGGGCACCTCACAACTATTTTTGCACTTAGACATTGGTATGGAGGGAATCTTGAGTGCAGGAGCTAACATTGCTGAGCAGGTGAGGCGGGGAGGCACCACGCAAGGATTAATGCAAGTAGTCAGGGAAGATTATTCCATTTTTATCTACTGTCACTCATCATCTTGAACTCCATGAAATGTCCTGGAGAGCAAGGGAGGGGAGAACCTTCACCCCAAATAACATTTCCATCCAGCCTCTGCCCATTTCAATCAGATAGTAATTAGCATTTTCTAAATTGCCAGAGTATTATAAAACGTCTCTTATCAGAAATACTAGAGTGAGTGGGTGGTGCCCCTTTACACCTCATTTCCCTGCTTTGTACAGAATGGATGTTCAAATTTAGCTTTCAGCTGAAAGCCACAAAGACGACCCATTATTGTGTGCGAGGAATATTGTTCTGCTTTTTAGGTGAAGAAAAATGAACAACTAAATAGGGAGGCTGAATGAGACTGAGGTGGATTCTTACTCAGTGTTCATTCAGGCAAGTTTCCCTTGAAGTCCAGGGGCATTTTCTGAAATGAGAAAGGTGTTCAGCACATATTTGAACCAGTTCTTCATCAGGTTGCTGATAATGAAGGGAGCTTAGAGAGCTGTCTCATTAAGGGGAAAACAGGGCTTGGGATGTTCTTGATCATCTTATGCAGTTAGTCAACCTCTTGCATACTTGAGAGTAATGGATTCCCCCTTTTCAGCACAGACCCTGTGCTGTGTTATGCTCCCCAGCTGATTAAAGGTCTAACATCATGTTTTTTTAAGAAAAAGGCAATGAAGGAAAGTCACACAGGTACCTTTTGTAGTCTTTATCACATCACAGAGTGGATTGAAAGAGGCTGTCCCTGGGGAGGAAGGATGGAGAGGCTGGTGTAGCTACTCCCTCCTTGCTCAGCCACTTCATCAGCTGTGCAGGTCAGAGCCACCATACCCTGGATATGCTCTTCCTGGGGAGGGTTTGCAGAGACGTAGGTGGAGGTACAGGCAAGCCCTACCCAACATGTTCATCTCCCAGGTCTGGGGAGATCTGTACTGTTGGCCATGGGAGATCCCATCAGGAGCCTGCCGTGGGGCAAGGGATCTGCTGCTCAGCCACACTGTTCTTGCCAACGCAGAGTGAGGGCCAGAGCTTTCCAAGCCTCAGCCTGGCTTCAGCCACAGAAAGAGGGTTCAGCTTCCCCTGTGAGAGCTGAGCTTCAGCCCTGTGCCATGCACACAGGTCCAGTCCTTCATCCCTTCTGCTGCTCTGCTCTCCTGTAACATTGATGCTTACACTGCTGGGAATGGGCATGGCTGACCAGGCTTCCCCTTGGTGCTTGCCTGCTGAGACGTAACTCCCAACACTGTTCAGGGTTCTTTGGAGACTGGTTCCCTTTGTTCATTTTCATTGATTAAATGACTCAAGCTCCCGCCCCTCCACCTCCGACATCACGATTCTGCCAACGCGTTAGTAGATATTCAAACTTTAAGCATCACCTGAAAGTTGGGAAAGGAAACATCCATTACTGTGCTGTCTTCAAAGGGCTGCAGAGATTTTTTTTTTTGCAAGTGTTTGATCTCCCCAGCTTGGATTTGTAGCTGTTTCTCAGATCCCTGCTTTGGTGTGCTGCTCAAGGTTGTTGCCATCAGCAAATATGCTGCTGTAGCACAAGGCCAGGCTGTCTTTGTGCAGAGGGTCACAGCAGTGGGAGTGCAGCCTTTCTGGGAGAACTCCCTGCTGCTTTAGCCCTGCAGCTCAGAGAAATGCTGGCATGGGGAAACCTTTTGTACTCAAAGAGCAGGACAGACTTTAGTTCTTCCAGGTACAGTCTTCCTCTGCAGGAACCTTGCTTAAGGCCATGGTCCCAGTCGCGCTGCTGGCACGCTTGCCCTCTGTGGTGCCTCTCTCCATCTCCCTGCTGTGGGATGTAAGGCACGTGCAGGTGATGGGGCATTGGGTGGGTGCAGGTTTCCTTCCCTTCTTGACTGTCAGCATGTGTTTCTGTGCAAAGCCACTTTAACAGGGATAGAAAATATTAATTTTGGGAAATATGCATCAGAATTTGCCGAAAAATTTGCAATGCAGAGCCACTAACTTAGAAAATTAGTGAATGTGTATATTACACAGAAATTAACTTATTGGGCAAATCATTTCACCCCTGTCCAAAGTCTGGTGTATTTGGGAGGCCCTGAGAGTTGTTGATGCAAAAGGCAGCATGGACTTACACAGCCCTGCCTCTCTGCCTGTATTGCAGGATACCCTGGAGATGTGCACCCGGGAGAATGAGTTCAAAAGCATCCTTTTTGCCCTCTGCTATTTCCATGCCTTGGTGGCAGAAAGGCACAAGTTTGGCCCCCAAGGCTGGAATCGTTCCTACCCCTTTAATGCTGGAGACCTCACTATCTCCGTGAACGTGCTATATAATTACCTGGAGGCCAGCTCAAAGGTACGTGAATTGAAGGTGGGCTGTTTGGTGGCTTTTAACCACCAGTGATGGATTGGCCTGTGCTGAAACTCCTGGGATGTCTCCTTAAATGCCATTTCCTTAGTTACTTTGGTTTTATAACTTCACAGTTCTGTATACCTTTGTGGTGAGATGGGAAGCTTCAGTACTACTCACATCTGTAGCAGCTTACAAATCATAGCAAATAGTGCCTGTGGTCTTTATTCATTGAAAATACATAGCGGTCTTTGGTTTAACAGAGCTTAGAATAAATTGGCATTTCAGTGGCAAATTGCACGAAATCTATGCTGTGATCCAGTTTTCCTTGGGCAGGATTTAACTACTACCTAATGTTTGTTTACTTAGAAAACTGAAATAGTGAAGTAGAAGCACTTGCTGTGCAAATCAGTGCTTAGTGCTGTAGCCTGCAGCTCAACGACATGGCTGGTGGAGCTCTGGCTGTCTGAACTCCTTCATGCCCTTTTCGTTCATTCTTCAGGTGCCATATGATGATTTACGCTACCTCTTTGGTGAGATTATGTATGGAGGTCACATTACAGATGACTGGGACAGGCGGCTTTGCAAAACCTATTTGGAAGAATTTATTAAGCCAGAAATGCTGGAGGGAGAGCTCCTCCTTGCTCCAGGATTCCCCCTCCCAGGGAACATGGACTATAATGGCTATCATCAGGTAAGCTCTTTGTTTTCTGGCATTATTTATACACGTGAATGTAATGTCTTCCATAACTACTCTATAATCTGTCTTCAGAGACAGTGAATAGGACTGCAGTGTTTCAACACACCTGTTATTTCCCATTATGTTCTGTTTCTGTAGAAGCTTCAGCATTCCCTTGGATGAACCAAGTCTAATGGTAATTTGCTACTTCATCATGGGCTCATTCTGTTCATGCATGAATAGAACAAGTGTATTGGTTCTTGAGACTTGAGCGGGACTCCTGGAAAATTACATCCACATACTGTTTGCTAAAATGGCCCTTTCAAGCTCCTTTTATCATCAGTTTCAATGAGAAACACTGAAGGGTCTTGTTGATCTACTTACTGATCTCATCTGTTCTTTGTACACAAATGCAGTAGCAGAGATAGGCATACTGGGCTGGTTTTGTTCATAAAACTTAACTACTGGAAGCTAAATTCCCACAAGAGATTTCAGGATATTGATGCTGAAATGCACAGTGGATAATTGCTAGAGAAGGTCCAGGCCTGAGATAGGTAGCCAAGCCAAACTTTAGCAACTACTAAATTTTCATAGCAGGAGTAGAAGCAGTTCTATAAGCAGTCATACACTCCTTTCTCTCATCAGTTCACTGGTGTTTCAGTCACAAGCAGAGTTATATCAGCCTGGGCTTACTTACTCGGGTGGGTGATAATTCCAGCGCCATGAACTCTGCAGGCAAACTGCCCTGGACTCTGTATCTAACCTGGGCCTGAATTTCTCTGTACAGTACATAGACGATGCCTTGCCTCCGGAGTCTCCTTATCTGTATGGCCTCCATCCCAACGCTGAGATTGGCTTCCTTACCCAGACCTCAGAGAAGCTCTTCCGCATTGTGTTGGAGATGCAGCCCCGGGACACCAGTATGGGTGAAGGAGAAGTGGTGACCAGGGAAGAAACGGTGAGAGTGGTAGAGGAAGGAGCTGTTGAATTTTGGTACCTCATAAGAATAATTCATGTCTCATGACATGAGTAAGTCATTCATAAGTAGTCCTGTCTAGCTCAGATTTGTCTCAAAACTACTTATTATTATGTGATCTGCCTTTGCTGGATACACACCGAGTATCTAAAACCACTAGCATTATATTATGCAGAACATCACCATAGTGGGATGTAATTGGAGTATTGTCAATAATAGGACAGTGGCTTTTAATTACCCCCTGAACTGCAGTACCTTCATTATAATCCTGCAAAGACATTGCAAATAAACCTTCTGTGGCCTCCACTGTCTCTGAGCCACTGGTTCCTGTGCACCATGCTGTGACTGGCATACCAATGGGCGCCCTGAGTGCCCTGTCTGCCAGGAACGATGTGCCACCCAGAGCTCAGCCCACCTCTTACTGCTGCCACCAGGTCCCAACCAGCTCCCAAGCTCCCAGGGGCCTTGTAATTTCTTATTTCCAGCTAAACTCCTTTGCTATGCCTATGTACTGGGCTGATCTCAGCCTTTCCTCTCAAAACTCACAGCTCATTAAAATCTGGCCCAAGCATTCATAACAGGATCTGAAACCAGCCAACACTTGCTCAGTTTTTTACTTCTGCAGTCTTAAGGTCACAGCTCTGTCTTTCAAGCTTTTCAAATTAATGAATGGCTAATAAAAAACTTATATGAAGTCTGTACTTTCACACATTCTTCCTTTGGCTTGGTGTGGAGCTGGGGAACATACTGCCTCTGCCTAAGGGGCTCTTAGAAGTGCTGGGCATGTTCAGTTTTCAGTTCATACTGGAAATTGAGGTGAGGGGAATAAACCAGAGGTAGGAAAGCCAAAGGAGATGCTCAAAGCTGTGAGAAACTCATGACGTTCAACAAGGCCAAGGTCCTGCACCTGGGTCGGGGCAACCCCATGTATCAATACAGGCTGGGGGATGAAGGGATTGAGAGCAGCCCTGCAGAGAAGGACTTGGGGGTACTGGTGAGCGAAAAGCTGGGCATGAGCCAACAATGTGTGCTTGCAGCCCAGAAAGCCAGCCGTATCCTGGGCTGCATCAAAAGCAGCGTGGGCAGCAGGGCGAGGGAGGGGATTCTGCCCCGCTACTCTGCTCTGGTGAGACCCCACCTGGAGTGCTGCGTCCAGCTCTGGAGCCCCAACACAGGAAGGACATGGACCTGCTGGAGGAGGTCCAGAGGAGGGCCACGAAGATGATCCAAGGGCTGGAGCACCTCTCCTATGAGAGAGTTGGGGTTGTTCAGCCTGGAGAAGAGAAGGCTGTGGGGAGACCTTATTGCGGCCTTCCAGTACTTAAAGGGGGACTATAGGAAAGATGGGGACCATCTCTTTAGCAAGGCCTGTCGTGCCAGGACAAGGGGTAATGGTTTTAAACTAAAGGAGGGTAGGTTTAGACTGGATATAAGGAAAAATTTTTTTACAATGAGGGTGGTGAAACACGGGCACAGGTTGCCTGGAGATGTGGTAGATGCCCCATCCCTAGAAACATTCCAGGTCAGGTTGGACGGGGCTCTGAGCCACCTGGTCTAGTTGAAGATGTCCCTGCTCACTGCAGGGGCGTTTGACTAGATGACCTCTAAAGGTCCCTTCCAACCTAAACCTTTCTGTGATTCTATGATTCTATGAAATGTGACTACCTCTTCTCCCCTCCCAGTCCTTTCACTATTGAAATACAATTAAAATCCTTAGCCAGAGAAGCAAAATTATCGGTGATTGATCCAGCAGGGGTATCACAAGGCATAGCTACCCTGCAAACTCCTGGTGACAGTCAAGAAGTCTTCATGGCTTTTGTGATCCCTCTGAGAAGAAAAGCTGCCTGAGACCACCCTGAGCATGGCCCCACTATACTGCATTGTGCCTGGGAGTATGATCTCATAGCTAATTTTCTTCTGGTAGTGATCTCTTTCATTATCTGAGCTATAACGGGCCACTGTGTATCCCTTTCACTTTGTCCTTGAATGAAAGTGAGTTGAGTTGTCTCTTAGCTCCTCCACTTGAGGATTTCCAGCCCCTGGTTTAGCTGAGGTAGTTTTACAGAGTTTTCAGGGAAACTGAGCCTCATATTCCTGAGGCTCTGACAAGTCCAGTTACTCCCACAGGTTTCTGAGGCCACATTACAGAAAATGAGCTGTAATTGTGAAAAAATCAGAGCCAAAGGGATTTGCAGGGGAATTTCAAAATAGAGGATATTTCTGTACTGCATCTGAGGTGCACCTGAAGGGCTTTTCCAGTCAAGCTTTAACTTTAGCCACCTAGCTGGTTACATTAACAGCCTACAGCTCATCACCTCTTCATAATGTCTGATGTGAATGTGGAGGCAGCAATGGGAGGAAATTGGAGTACAGAGTCCAAAATACGAATGTTGGTGGTCATGGCAATAAAATTACCCTGGGCTGCCTCTGTCACTGGCTGGCAGCTGTCACTGGCACCGGCATGCCAGGTTTTGCACATCAGATCACAGAATTGTAACTGTGCATTATGTCCTTCTGAAAAATCCCCAAGAAGCAGAAGTCTTGCTCAGGTTCCAGCACAGAAGTAAAGCAAAGCATTGTGTGAGAGACTTCCATACCAAGTTGCCTAATGGTCCACGTAAACCTGGGAGATACAGCTGATCCCATGAAGATTAGGGTCTTCATGCCTCATTGTCAATCAGAAAAGTTTTTGTCTATTTATTTTTTAGACACAAGAAACAATCTGTTGCATTGGAGCTTTCCCTGTTTACTATCTAGAGATATGAAGCACTGTTTCCAAATCAAGCTGTAATGTTGACCAGAAAATAATTTTGTTTCACGATGCTTTTCTTCCACAGCTCTATTCGTTCAGAATGCCAAATTCAGCTTAAAATTCAATTTTATATAATCACCTCTCTCTATCAATATAACACAGAAAACCAGCTCATAAACTCATTTGTCCTGAGGCTCAGCTGAAGCTATAGCCCCACCCATCTTCTTGCATTGAATCTGACCTTAGGAGAAGTAAGAATACAGACTTAAGACCCAAGAAGAAAGGAGACTGCTACATGTCACAGTGACATTTTTAAACCATCATTTCAAAAGCTTCTCATCTGACATTAACTTTTGTAAGCATTTGAATTTTAATAGGATGGGGCAAGTTCTTTGAAAGGTGCCATGCCCAGCACAGCTGACACTGATTGTTTTCAGAGACACTAACTGGCAGATGGAGTTTTCATCCTGTGTTCAGGCAGCTGTCAGCTGGGGAAGCCCAGTGGGTCACTCACTAACATCCCGCTCCCTTTTTACATTGGCACACAGGTGAAAGCTCTTCTGGAAGAGATGTTAGAGAAATTGATGGATGAGTTTAACATTGCAGAACTGATGGCAAAGGTGGAGGAGAGGACGCCATACATTGTGGTTGCCTTCCAGGAATGTGAGCGCATGAACATCCTCACCAGTGAAATAAAGCGCTCACTCAAGGAACTGGATCTGGGGCTGAAGGTAGGAGCTCTGGATGCTTGTGACTACAGTGTTGTAAAATCTTGAATGGAAAACACGCTTAGGGAATAAAAGGGGTCACACTCTGTATTCAGCACTGCTGGCTGCAAAACCAACTTTAATCCATGGGGAAGGGTTCACAGATGGATTTCAAACAGCACATTGTCCGCAGGCCGTGAGCACAGGTACTGTGAGAGGTTAAAGATACACATAGCAATGACTGTTTTTGGGAGCAGAGACCAAGCACTTCTGTCCACCCAATATTGTAGCACAGCAATAATAGGTCACTCAGAAATTGAGACGTGGCCTATTTAAAGATAAGCCAAAAAAAATCACACCTTTTCACAAAATGCCCAGTTACTGGGGGGAACTTCTAACAAAATGTCATTAAAGGCACAAGCTGAGCTGAAAGCAAAGGCAGGATTGGCCATGTGTAAGGACAAAAAATGTCCAGAGCTATAAGAGCCTAAAAACTCAAGAGTTTTGGAAGAGATACAACTCCCCTTACTGAGTATGGGAGGAGGGTCAGGAGCAGACCTTCCCTGGAGATACTGTCCATGATTGTTGCACTCACGGTTGCTTCTCCACCCTGGTAAGAAACTAGACTGTGCACTAGGAAAGTGATGTCTGTGTCCCTCTGGGTGGTGGCTTTGGCCATAACTTATGGAGAACAGTGAGGAGATCTGGGGCTGGCAGGACACACCAGGTAGGATGCAAATTTCTGGGTTCAGCAGGATGTGAAAGAGGGCTGTGCTTTAAGGCTGCATCCACTGGTAGGGTAAGTCACCTTCTGAATCCCCTCCGAGGTAGTTGGTGGGACAAAATATAAAAGCTATTAACTGACCATTAGGGGATAAACCAGCATAGATCAGACTGTACTACAAGTGAATGAGGACCTGCCTAGCCAGCCCTTGTGCCCTGTAGCAAGATTTCCCCTTCATCTTGTCATCCCAAAAGACTCCACCATAGCCAAGTGCTGTATGTCCCTTGGAAAGGCCTAAGTGTAGTGGAGGAATGCTGCCTGGATCTTCCAGCACAAAGCTGGTGGCTTCAACGCTACCCCAGTGTTTTCCCTACACCATCGACACAAAGTTGCTCCCTGGAGGATTTCATGGTGTGGGGTAACAAGTAAGGACATCAGTTGCTGGGCATTCCCTGTTCCATCATTTCCTGAATGACAGGTTGTCATCCCATTTCGCCAAAATGCTCAGATTGCAAAAATACTTTGCATAACATGGGAAACATTGCACTTGAAGGAACTGCAACTACTTTGTATGACCCCAGTAGCTGAAATAGCTGACAGGCAAGCAAGGAGGACCTGTCTTGAGACTGAATGACAATCTCAGCCCACTCCTGAGGGCAGCTTTGAAGAGAGACCTTCAAAGGACGTATCTGCAGCGTGCAGAGGGTTGGCTCTGAGATTTTAGGTAGCTGCAGCTCTGCAGGGATAGGACTAGGCTGCTTGTAAATCCCAGCTGCATTGTGCTGTACACTGTGAACCCAGCAGCTTCAGTCCATGCTGGCTCAGATATTTCTGCATTGCATTTGCTGCTGATGCTTATTGTCTTGATTAAAGAGAGAGACATACCATATACACTTTGTGGTGGCCCAGTATGTACAATCCATTTTAAAATAGGCTGATATTTAAGTAGTCAATTATTATAAACATATTTCCTTTATTTTCTAGCATAAGGCAGTAGAATTGAAAATTCTGTTTCCTGAGACAGGTAAACAGAAATTATTTAATGTTTCAGTCCTGGAGCACCAAACAAGATATAATTGTAACTGGGACAGTGTGTAGTGATTAGATTTAATGTGGAGAAGAATAAGCTATTTAATATTAGTAGGGGGACTGAGCAGATATATGGGCATAAATAAACCACAGACAAAATAAACCACAGAAATCAGGCAATAATAGAATGTGCAAATTTCTCCCCAAAACTCTGCCACAAATTATGGCAGGGAAGTGAGATGGTATCTGCAGAAAAGGCACCTTTAATGACTACATAGGTTGGTCCCAACAGTCCCTCAGTACCTACAGTGTGATTCAGAGATACTAGAGGGCCAGGATTTAAGGACTACTGAAGAGCAGATGAGTAGCAGTATCTATTCATGTTAGCACTTCTTCATCTTGTGTATGCTGAAGAGACGAATTTGAAGGGTCTGAGATACCACCAGTGGGCAATTCTTCTGTGCCTGTAAGCAAAGTTTGCATGTGGGTCCCTGCAGAGCTGAGTTAGACATCGTGCATGACCCACACTGCTTCCCAGCATCCCCCAACAGACCCTTCCCATGCCTTGGGTACCACGTAACAGCCAGGGGTTGGTTGGCCCTGCTGTTGGCTCTTTCTGTAGGCACTGCTGCTGTCCTGACCTGAAAGCTAGGTCTCATGCTCAGTTTGGGAGAGAAATCGTTCTTTAATTGTTCCTTCTGAGAGCAGCTCCTATGAGAGCTGTTAATGCACATTAATCTCTGGGATTGGGGATCTTTACTGACAGCATTCAGAGGAGGAGAGTTTACATAACAGGAACTACAGATCTCAGAATAGAATAAATAAAACACAGAGGAAGCAAATGTTATTGTTTTTAACTGAATATCTGCTAAAAGAAGGCAATTTAGAAATGTCATGCTTAATTTGAATTTTTGAATAATTCATTGTGTCTGTGTAGTGGAAAGTGATTGTTTGGTCCAAAAATAGGAGACATCCCATTAAGAGGAAGAGAAATTGCAATAGACTGGTAGCCATCAAAAATAACTGACATGTTGCATTTCAAAGCCCTTTGTTCAGGATAACTTCAGTGAGACCAGACCCTGGGCTGAAACACTTGCATGTTAATGATGTACCCAGTGTAATTTTTTGCAAGCAGATTTTCTATTTTGCAACTTCAGTGAAGGATACACCTCCAAAATGAGGATAATAAATATTATAAAAGGATAAAGTAAGACCAAATTTTGAAAGGCTAGCTGGGTATTTCACTCTATCAAGTGAAAATAACCTAAACTGAGAAAATAATTTGTGACAATAGTCTGTTCATCTGAGGGAATGTCCGCAGGCTGATTAGGATTTCCTTCAAGGGTGTCTAATGAAAATTTCTCCCAACATTTTGAAAAAAAAAAAGTAACTTGAATCATTCTGGATGCACTTTAGTATTCAGCATCTGAAATACATATTTATGCATAATTGTGTTTGGACAACTATATGAGATAGCTGCTATAGATGCTTTGAACCCTCACAGGAGATTCCCACAAGTATGCTTGAGTGCGCAGGCTTTAAAAATTGTTTTTCTTAAGCCTTCCTGAGAATTACATTTGCTAATTGATTTGTTTCCTGAAAATAAAACTAGACAGGATATATGATCATGAGGGTTATGTCTTTAAATCAATTTGACTGCTTGCACACATTTTGTAATATTTTTACCTGCTTTAAATCTTCTCCGGGAGTGCAAAATACTTCTGTCTGTCTCTATTGGAAGGCCCTGTGGTTTTCAATGTCTTGCTGTGACCAGTGCGGTACTTTGCCCTGCAGAACTTTTTTCTTCCTGCATGGTCTTGCCGTGGCTTTAGCCAGAGACCAGCCTATTGAATAGGTCCTCTCAGGGCCTGAGCTCTCCTGGGGTGGGAGATGATGACCCATGTTATATCAATGAAGAAGGAACCACAGTGATACGTCAGAGTTTGTGTGCCAACAGAAGTTGTTAAATAACAAAGTCATGCAACCACCCCCTGATGAGGTCAAATCTTTCTGACAGCCTTGTGAAGCTCACTACCAGACCCTCTGGCCATGCTCTTCTGTTGTGTGAGCTTTAACTGTGGGTCAGTAAGTTGTCTGAAAAGTGTGTTATAGATAAAGTGAAACAGCTCAGGTGCCTAAGAGGAAATGCATGGGGCACGTACTGCCTTTGTATTTCTTTGTCACTTCATGGCAAATATCAAATACCAAAATAAGAAATCTTTAATTTGTGTTTGACCCTTGTGCTTGAATTACCCAGAACTTTAAAGACCTTTTACCAGGTAACCCATAGTTTTTGAGATAACCTAAAAATGTAAAATCATTGAATAGAAATAATGATATTATTTACTGGCAGAGACTTACCTTTACTTATTTACTTACCAGTTACTTATATTTACGTACCAGAGACTACTTTTAACAGGCCATCTTTGCAGTAGAGCTTTAATAATGACTGAAATCAGCTGACACCCTTCCTGCCTTTGGTAAGACATAGTGTGTGGGGTAGATGAGCATTCAAGCCCTTTTAGCTGTCATCCAGCAGCTCCAAGTGTTGCATTTGTAACAACATGGTTAGCTCAGAGCATTCCTGTTCCAATGACAAGTTGTCTTGCAGGCTCAGGAGTCTCTGGTCTCTTTGCAGTGTAATTCCTTTCAGAAAATGCTTGCTAACCCAAGAGCGCTGGCATGCTTGTTTGCCCTAAGTCTTGATCACTCAACACTGATCCCGCACTTGTTAGTGCCAGGTGTAGCATGAGCCATCAACAAGGGCGCTCATTCTGTTCTCCCATGGCCTGGTTGGGTGTCTAGCTGTGATCTTGTTCTACTGTAGCCTGTCAGTGTGATCTGCAGATCAGAGCTCAGAGGGTCATGGTCAGCATAGGAATAAACTGCAAAGATTTTTAACTGCTGGACTCTGACAAGCATTGTTAAACATGTGTTGGGGTTGCTTTAAGCAGATTTCAACTTTTGCTAAAGCTTCATAGATTTTTATGGCCCCACTATAGGCCACCTCTGCTGACCTCATGGCTGGAGGCACTGAAGTCCTGTGAAAGAACAGTTGGAATTTTTTAATGTGAATAGACTGACCCAATTCCCTCGCCGTCATTCTCAGTGGATTTCAGTTAATCTTTCCAAAAACACTCAGCCTGAGACAAAAAGAAATTGTAAGTCAGATAAACTTTGGCAAAATGATAAGGGGACAAATATAAGTATTTATAATGGAAACCAGTGATCAACACTAACTATCAGTCTCCAAACTGCTATGGTGTGTTGTATCCCTCTAGCTCAGCATAGGGCATGTAAAGATTTAAATTGTGAAGGGCATTATGTACCTGTAGAAGCTGAGCCTGCATTTGCAAGTTTTTGCCTTTGCAGGGTGCTTGGCTTGAGTGTCACAGAATCACGGATTAGTTGTTCTAGACATCATCTAGTCCAACCCCATGCTCAAAGCAGGCTAAGATAGAGCAGGTTGCCCATGAGCATGCCCTCCTGGGTTTTGAAAATTTCTGGGGATGGAAACTCCACAGCCTTTCTGAGTGACCTGTCGCAGTGCTCAACCACCCTCACAGTAAAAAAGTTTTTACTTGTGTCTCAATGGAATGTCCTGTATTCTAAGTTGTTCCCATTGCCTCTTGTCCTGTCACTGGACACCACTGAGAAGAGTCTGGTTCCATCTTCTTTTCTTCCTACCATCAGATATTTATAGATATTGAAAAGATCCTCCCTGAGCTGTCTCTTCCTGAGGCTGAACAATCCCAGCACTGGACCCAGCATACTAGATGTAGCCTCACCAGTGCTGAGCAGAGTGCTGCCATTAACCTGCTGGCAATGTTCTTCCTTATGCAACCCAGAACGCTGATGGCCTTCTTTGCTGCAGGGGCACATTGCTGACTCATGGTCAGCTTGTTTTCCAAGAGGATTCCCAGGTCCTTTCCTGCAACTGCTTTCCAGGCAGTTGGTCCCCAGTGTGTACTGGTGCATGGGGTTATTCCTCCTCATGTGCAAGACTCAGCATTTCCCTTGGTTGAACTTCACGAGGTTCCTCTCAGCTCAATTTTCCAGCCTGTCCAGGTCCCTCTGAATGGCAGCACACCCATCTTTGGGTACCATTGGTGGCCCTGGGGAAGTGTGTAAAGGGGTAATAGTCTGAAGGCTGGACAAACTTCAGCAGTAACAGCGTCCTGGATTCAAGCTCCCAGCATGCAATAAAAGTCCCCAGACAGCAAGATGGGTTGGCAGATGGAGGCCTTTGTCCTCTGCAGCAGGGAGTCACCTACTACTGTCACTCACTGATCTCTCCTGTGCTGCTGCATGGCTCAAGCTCCAGCCATGGATGCTTTGATGGACAGAGTTCCCAACCCCTCATCTCCTACCTGGGCATGGAACCTACTCTGTAGCTGCAGATCTGCAGGGGGAACAGAAGCCTTGCTCCTGTTGCTGGTAGTCACAAGCTTCCAGCCTTCACCGTCATGGGAGTCTCCCTTTCCCAAGCAGATAGGCACAGACTCTGCCTGCCTTCCTTCAATACTCTTCGGAGTTGAGGTTCCTCTTGTACCTGCAGGGTCTCAAAGAAGATCCAGTTGGTCTCTTTCTCATCATCTCTGATGCTAAACCATTTGCTGACCTCCTCCTGCAGATCCTTTTCTTGGTGGCACAGGTCCTCCACCAACACACATCTCCTACTGGCAAGGAGACAGCCTCCCAGCCCCAGGCTCACTGAGGGGGTCCAGGCACTGCCTGCAGTCCCAGGCATGATGACCTGCAGCCTCCATCAGGAGCCTGGTCTGAGCTGAGGCCTCTGCTGTGCCAGGGACAGTTGCTTCAGCTGGTGCTGGTGAGAATGCCCCATGGCATGTCACCACCATTGCTAAGCAAGTGTACACTGCCCTTGGCAGAGTTTGAGAGTCCCATCTGTGTGCCCTCTGTGCAACCTGCTGCATCTCTTGATTGCTTTTCTTAGCTGCCCTTTCAGCATTAGTCCTATCCAGGCATCTCTTGCTTAGATTTAATGTAATTTCAGCTGGATACAGCAGGAATTTTCTTAATTTTAGACTAGCAGACACTGGGGACCCTCTGCAGAGTACCAGAAGTTCAAGAGGGTTGCTGTTATTGTTACACAGAAGCCCTTTTTGGCCATACATTGATGCTCCAGCTCTTCTCCTGCCTGGGAAAATCTGACACAGGTTTCTAAAAGCTTTAAAAATAATTAATTGCTGGATAAAGGCAAAGCCAAACCTCTCTCTATATCTCACTTCGCTGAATCATATCTTAATTTGTTGTGTGTTTCCCTGCTGTGAAAGAAACTGTGATTACATTTGCAGAAAACATGTGAAGTCAAAAAGAAAGACTTCCACTGCAAAGTAATAAAGGAGGAGGGGAGTGAGGGGAGGTGGAGGAGAGGAGGGGGATAGGGCTTGATGTAACAAACATTTGGACAGCTTTGGAGTAGATCATCAGAGACTCCAGTATCCTGCCCTGGCAGCATGAGTGAGAAGAGCTTTGCACCTCTGAAAATCCACCCTATAAAGATCTTCAGTCAACAAGAGAAAACAGATATAACACTGGGACAACTGGGGGACACCCATGCTCGCTGTCCCTCTGTTATACATCTTTTCTTCCAAGCAGTATTTTTACAGCAGGGAAGATGAGGATGCAGGAATATGCAATAGAAAATGTTCATGAAAACCCAAAACTCATGAGGAAATTCACAGTATGTGAACATTTGTGACTGTGTAGGGTGTCACTCTCTTCCACACTTCCTAGCTCCACCTCTGCTTTCAAGTAGTCTTTGTTCAGGTTAATCAGTTGTCGGTGCTAATTATACCCTTTCTCACTCAGGGAGAACTGACCATGACAAGTGACATGGAGAACTTGCAGAATGCCCTCTTCTTGGACACGGTGCCTGACTCTTGGATAAAGAGGGCTTACCCTTCCACAGCCAGCCTGGGCACCTGGTTTGCTGACCTCCTCACTCGTATTAAAGAGCTGGAGGCCTGGACAGGAGACTTTTCCTTACCCTCCGCAGTGTGGCTTGCTGGGTTCTTCAATCCCCAGTCTTTCCTGACAGCCATCATGCAGTCCACAGCCCGAAAGAATGAGTGGCCTTTGGACAAGATGACCTTGCAGTGCGATGTGACAAAAAAGAACAGAGAAGATTTTGCCAGTCCTCCTCGGGAAGGGGCATATGTCCACGGTTTTTTCATGGAGGGTGCACGTTGGGATGCACAGGTGAGTTCAGCAAGGCTCTTGTGTTGAGAGAGAAGCCATGGATGTTATGCCTTTATTGCCTGGTACTGTACTCTGGGGAACTTCTCAGCCCAGACTGGCACTCATCTAAAATTGTCTTTTGAGCTGCCTCTTCAGGAATGGGAAGGCAGTGAAAGATGGGCCTCTGCTCTGCAATCTAGAATGGATATCCAAGATGTTCAGATGAATCGCCCCTTGCAGTTTTCTGTTTCATGGCTGTGAAGGGAGTTCAGGGTGGCCAACTTGGCATGATACATTTAGTTTTTACAAGGTGAAGCTCAGCCTCAGAGTACGTTGACTAAACTGTGGTTGGTACTCACAATGTTACTACAAATAGAAAACATGGGGTCCCCTCAGGCGTGTATTGTGCCTGCACCTTCGCATGGCTGCTGCCTCCATAAGTGACATGGCAGACTTTTGCACTGTCATAACTCTATTTAACAGCAGTGAGGAGAAAGGAGACGACTCTGATTTCCTACATGTTCTCGGAGCTGAATGGATGGGATGTGCCAAATCCAGACCACTGTCCTTCCACTGTTGGGTGCTGCAGGATGTCATCTGCATAGATAGAACTTGTGGCCAAAAATTAATCACAACCTTTAGCCATCCCTTTAAGGTAGCAAATAAAGCTTGCACGGAAGTCTAACCCGTATGGACAACACAGACTCAGGAAGAAGACTCAGCATGGCAGGGGTAGGCTGATCCTGGACAAATAGACAGTGTAGGTGGCCCTTGTTCTTCTTCTTTCCCCTTCTGGATGTGGCCCAATACCTTTTGGTTGTAGCACAGCCAGCCTCAGGGCAGCCAAGGTGAGAACCATACCTGGGCAGCTGAAGGGAAACATGTACACTTGCAATTTCCTGCCCGCTGCTGTCAGCACTTCTTTTGCAGTGCAACTCTCAGAGCAGCATCCCAGAGGAACACAATTGTCCCTGTCATTCCTTATGACAGTTGTCAGCTGTTAGGAGTGCATTCTGCAGAGTGAGAGCCATTAGGCTGACAAATCCCCACTGGGTTTGGTCTTCTGAGTTGCCTGGCCTGTGGTACCATGACTCCCAATTTGTGCTGCTTGTGAGGATTAAATGACAGTGATTCATGCAGCTCTTACTCTGGGCAGCCAGTGCGATGCTCCTGCAGCCAGAGATCTGTGAGAGGGAAAAGGCTGATCAAAGTGAGTCACCCAGAACTTACTTATCTGTGTCAAGTTTACCCCCTCGCAGAAAGAGACTTTTACTTCAGAGGCAGCTCTCTAGAGTCTTAACCTTAAAGATCCTCCCTTATCTATTGTGGGGCTTGGTGGTAAGATGCTGAGGACAGAGGCCATGCCTGTTATATACCATATCCCAGCCTGGCCTTGCAATTTAGACCTAATACTCTCCACTTACTTTTCTGCTCCATCTCTGAAATAGTTTTCCATGAAGAACAGGAAATTAAGCAAAGCTTTGAACTCACTGACTGATGGCATCCAGTGTATTTTATCACAAATCCTTGGGAAGGTCAAGGCTCCATTTTCTCTCTGGAAATGGGTTGATGTGTGCATTGGGTCTGGAAAGCCACAGAGAGTCAGGAATATTGGCAAAGGCTCTGTCAGAAGGTTGCAGTAAACATCTCTATGGTTATAAGGTCGAATATCCTGCCTTGCTGGTTTTGGCTCTGCTAATAGCAGAAGTCACAGTAGCAGAAGAGAGACAAGCCCAGTCCGTCTCTCAAGGCCTGGTCCTACGGTTCCCTGCCTATTCCCTTGTCTAAGCTTTTGGTGTGGCTGCCATGCAAACCCCATTGCAGCTCTTTGAGATCACAACCCCTTATTACAGGGAGCACCGGATTTCAGTTACCCTCAAAACCTGACATTTTAAGCTGTTACAAAACAGCTGGACACAACAGTACAGAGAACGTTTAAAAAAATTCCTGGTCTTGCATATTGAATACTCCATTAAAAACAGATTTCAGTGACTGTTGTTATATTTTTCTTTACCTTCATTACCACCATTATTAGCAAATATAATTGCCAAAATGTTTGAGTTCTGCCTAGGTTTTACCCATCCCCAAGTGGTAATGGAAGTGAAGAGTGAGAAGTTTTGGTGAAGCAAAGCCAGAAATCTTTTGGGAAACACATGGCTTCTCCCCTCTGCTTCCCTCCAATAACTTGTATGGGTGATTGCATTCAGGCATGAGGTTTGTCTTCAGATCCAGACTTTAGTAAATGTGTTTCTCTGGTTACATTTTCCTTGTGATTGAAAGATACTGAGCAATTACTTTTATAGAACCATTCATAATCTCTGGGTATCTTGCCTCAATTTATTTCAGAAAGGAAAAGAATATTTTCATAAGTTGCTGCTCACACTGAAATATCATTTCCACCTAGTGGAACTATTCATTTTACCTGTAATCCAGTGAGCACCAGTGTATATTAATGGATGCAGCATTTTTAAAAAAGGTGTCCAGTTCTTTTGGGTTGTATACTCCTTCTAAATTAATCTTCTGATAAGAATGGCAGGTAATGTTTAAAAGAACTCCTATGGGGAACATGTCCACTTTTAAAAGAATATTTCGCATTTAGATTATGCCTCCAAAAGAGGAAGAAGTCCCTCTATGTTCTACTACTCACATTTTTCTATTTATTTAAATATTTATGTTTGCCCTTGGGTGTCTTAAATTTATAAAACATTCATTACAAAACAGCAGGCAGCTATTAGATGGAATGAAAGGAAGCAGATTATTTTGGGTCCAAATGATCTGTTGCTGTAGCACTGTTAAAGTCAGTAGGACTCAGTGAGAGATAGATTGACTGGTGACACTGAGACATTTTATCTCAAGCCATGGGAGACTGATGACTGATTCCTGTTTTTTTTGCTCCCAACAATGGAGAGTTTTATGCCAGGTATGTGCCCTGCTACTCACCAACAGTTCTGGAGCATGATAGGACAGGGTAGAAGTGGGTTTTGCACCACATGTGCCACATGAAGCTTTGCCAGGTGTAGACTGCACACCACCTTGTCCTTGGAAGAGATGCACAGTCAGTGCACAGTGTGCTGAGCAGTGGCTTAACACCGACGGTATTGTTCCTCCTTCAAGCCACACCAGCTACAGTTTCTGTGTGCTTTTTAAAGCTAGTCTTATGTAAAGCACCAGTTTTAAACCAGTAGAGAGACTTAGAAGGTCAGATCTGTGTGGCAAGGAACAATCACATTTATTTGATGGTTTGAGTATCTCGATATCTTTGGGAACAGTTGCACACGACTCATTTTTATCTGAGATGTTTCCAGCAGTGGATGCAGATGAAAACAACATCAGTGTGCAACCCAGCCCTGGCACAGCCTGGTTCTGGTGCTACAGTCACGAACATCACAGCTTGCCATGTTCTTCTGCAGTGGCATCAGGTGCACCAAATCTCATGTATCATAGACTGAAATTTTTCCCAGAGGGGTGAGCTGGGACACCAAATGAAGCTTTTTCCTGCAGATGTCAACTGTCAGTAATGCCCAAGTATTTATGAGGTATGAGATTGAAAGTAGGATGTGTCTGAAGTTGAGGTCTCCGGTGATAAACTTACAGTGCAGCCATGGAGGGGACTCTTGCAAATTGTGCTGCAAACAGCCAGTCTCTTATTTATGGTTGTTTTGAAAAACTAATAACTTGGCAAACCCTTTTCCATTTGTATGTGTCAACTGAAACTACTCAGTGATAAAAATTCCTCTCTCATTTGGCTTTANGGCTTTACCGGACAGCACATCATTAGGTCTTCTTCACTGTGTGCTCCATGGATGGCTCTTTTTCTTGTTCCCTATGTCCAATTGAAGCCACTAACTCCAGCAATCTCTAGACCACCTTGGAGTGACGTTCCCTGCTGGCTACACTGCTGATCCAGTCCCCCTTTCCTGCAAACAGAGGCAACTCTGTCTGAAAGATAGCCAAGTCATGCTGAAGGTCTTTAAGCCAACAGCCAAATTAGCTGTGGTGCAGGTGTATCTGTGCTAGTAACACCTCAAAATGCAATCGAGTGGGAGGGGATATTGGCTTACTGCTTATGTATTTGGGCCCATCTATTAGCACCCCTGGCTTGTGACAGCTGTTCTGTGTCTTTGGACCCATTGATACGTGGCAGCGTAATATGTTCACTCTTCAAATTGCCAGTTGAGAAGCCAGGGCAAGCAGAAGTGAAGACTTCTTTAGGATCTGAGGCCTGAGCAATCTGAGCACAGAACACAGTGCTTTTTACCAGGTGTGCTGTGCCAGTAGTTAGAGAAAACTGCTTTCAGAGCAGAATTAATTTCTGATGATGAGAGTGATAAAAAATGCAAATGCAAATCAGCCCAGACATAACACAATGATATGTTCCACAGAGATACCTTAGGAAGATTTCAACACTTGTTAACCCAGAAATAGGTAGAATATATCTTGGAAATTTGATTTGAAGAATCATCAACAGTAAAAAAAGAGATCTGATAAAAATCCAGCCTCAGAAATGAAAGATGTGGATTTAAAAAGAGGGCATAATAATGCTTGATAAATAGCTTCTTTGCAAGGTATTATAAGAATTATTTAATGTTTGTTCAGCATGTTGGAAATATAAAATCCTAAATCAGAGTTGGATTTATCACAGCTTAGTACAACAGATGGCATTAGTGCAATTAAATCGAGGTATGTCACAAGGGGGTTTATTTTTCTTCACTCGTTTGCAGAACTATATAAACTACTAGAGAGGTTGAATCTCATTGCACAAGTTGGATCTAAGAGCATTTGAAATAATAATGATA